>SPJY01015487.1:920156-1140720 GCA_005191435.1 Raddia distichophylla | reverse complement strand
CCATTGAACCATGTCATAGGTTCTTCAGGTTAATTAGTTGTTCCCTCTTTTTTTCCCTGGGTTTTCAGCAGGAGTTGTCATTTTTTAATTGCTATAAACATGCAGCCATTGAATCACGTCATAAGTTCTTCAGGTTAATTAGTTGTTCCCTCTTTTTTCCCTAGGTTTTCACCAGGACTGTCATTTATAATACACTTATGGGTGAAAAATGCCTAGTTGGTATCTGTAGTTATATATTTTTCTTTTCTTTTATTTTTTTGACCATTTCCCTTCCAAACAATTAACTGGAATGAGATTAATTGTTTCTTACATGCATATACCAGAATTTTGCTAGCTTTAGACCTCTTTTTACATGTTGTCGTAATTCATCTACTCCCATAGCTTGCATTGCCGACCATGTACAATTCCTGTGCAATTCTTTCATGAATTTTTCTTATCTCATAGCTTTCCACAAGAACACCCCGTGGATAAATTTGGAGTTCCAAGGCTAGAGTTAATTCTCAGCTTGGTTAGGATATGAATTGCTGCATTGGGTGCCCAGATTTTTTCAAAAGCAACATGCTAGATTGGACTGAGTATTCATGTCGTTTGTTGTCAAAATTTGCAGGTCGACTGGTCAAACTAGGTTTTTTTTTCATGAGTTTAATAGATTAAGTACCTCAGTTCCTACTTTAGTTAGATAGCTACATCATACATTCGGTTTTCCTCATTTTTAGCATTGTAAGTTACTAAGGATGATGAATTTTTCATAATGTGGGTTGGCTTCAATACCACTATGCCATCACTTCAAGATGTTATCATTGTTGTGATTGCTCTTTTGAGCATATAAGATACAGATGAGAGAGTCGTTAATTAGGTAGCTAGATTTAGGCGTATATTCACATAATACATTTGAAATCTATATTTGGTTCCAGTTCCTATACAGACCAACTATGTGCATTTTAATACCAAACTGACCATTAAAGACTTGGGTTCTCTCATGCCTCATTTCATATAGTGATGCTCACTATAGGCTTAGGGCCTCCTAGAATGATGTAGAATTTGATATTCTTCTAACTCTCAATAAAATCATGTTGTTTTAACCACCTTGAATATATCTTCTACAAAATTTTCCTCATCCTAATTAGGTCTTGCAAAGATGGTATGATTTCTGTTACTATTGTTTTTAGCACTCCCTTCTTTTTTCTTCCGATATGCCTTTTCTATTCCTTTGTAGGCAAGGATTATTTTGGTGACACAACCGTTGACAAGGAATATATAAGGCAGCAAAAAAACAGAATCCTATATGGCTGTCATTTACCTTCTTTTTTATGTAATGACACGATTATTTATGTTTAGTTGACAGAATATACCTTTTTTATGACGTGTACATTATACAATATTAGGTGTCTTTATTGGCATGGTTCCACATTTATTTACAGTTTTCTAGATCAATTGTTTGCCTTCAATTTGTATCATAAGGAGAGATTGGATTTTGTCCGATAGACCATGTCTAATTAGTGGCATATTTACCTTGCTCTTTCTATGTCAATATTTGGAAACGTTTTTCCCTGAAACTGTAGAGAACATAATATTTGTTTTTCAAGACTACATATTAAATAGTTAACCTGTTTACAGAATTTCCCTATGGCTTTAAAATTTAATTTCTTATTCAACTTTTTGGCTAGGTTCTAGATAGCTTTAGCCCTGAACTGACGCGCCCAACGGGCGCGTTTATTCAACTAGTCAATCTTCAATATGGTAATATCAGAGCTTGTCAATCCGGAGCCAAATCCCTGTAATATCCTCTAACCTCTATCCATCTGAAGAATCCCTGTGAGGAGAGTGGATTGTTGGAGAAAAACAGGAGGAAGAAGGAGACCTGCGCATACCCGATCTGTGAGAGCTACTGGTGGCGTGGTCGGCACAGCAGACGGACTCGGCCATCGGGGCGGCGCCCCTGCTACTGTACTGCGTCTGGTCGGTGGGGGTCCCGGGCACCATGGAGCAGATGAAGGTGTCGGCGTGGCCCTGTACTCCTGCAGTGCGGCCACCTTCTGCACCAGGAATGACTTGGCAATGAGGATCCTGGCTCCGGCGTGCTTGTTGTCCCAGCCGAAGGTGTTGTCCTGCTCGTCGGCGCCGAGGATCTGCTGAGCAATCGTTGCTGCTGTTCCTGCTCTTGTTGCTGGAGTTGGTGCTTATGTTGTCCTCGTTGGCTGAGTTGCTTACAAGGACAGTAGTTATACTCCTAGCCAAAGCACGATGGTCTTCTCTTGGATTTAGGGGCTGATTCCATCTAATTTCTCTTGGATTCTACTCATTGAGTGATTGCTGCATGGATTTGTGCGTTGATTGGAGGACAGGGGGGAGATTTGAGCTCCAAGTGCTTGACCTGTGAGTCGAGGATGTGGGACAGTGGGAGCTTGTCACCGATGGTCTTCTCTGGTGAAAGACTGGTGATGTAACCTCCTGAATCTGGCAGCTCTCAGCGGTGCGCCCCATCTACCTTGTCGTGCTACTAGACAGTGGTTGTCTTCCCTTGTTGCAAGCTGGATTTCAGCTAGAAGCGAGATGTGTTGATTCCCTTGGCATAGTGCCACTGCCAATAATTTGAGGAAGGTACTACTGCTGCTAGCATCTGCTCTTTATATCACTTTGGTCGGTCATTTAGCCTGTGTGCTATCGGCATTGTGCTTGTAAGATCATGGCTGAATCAAGCAGTCCTGACATTAGCAAACTACTTGAAATGGTTGGCAAAATGGTGGAGCAACAGAGCAAGGTGATAGAACAGCAAAGCAAAGTGATGCAAGATCAATTGCAGCTGAGAGTATCTCCTGAGGTTGTCGTTAAAGGCACACTTGAATCAAATCCGGTTAGATTGTCGGGACCGGAAAACTACATCAGTTGGGCTCGTAATGCCAAGCTAATTCTAAGCTCCCATGGCTATGCAGATTTGCTTACTTCAAGTAAGGCAATCAAAGATGATGTGGTCAACCAGCAGACGAATGATAAGGTCCTTGTGTGGTTGCTGGGAACTATGGAAACCATGGTTCGTGAACAGGTTGAGGCCATGTAAACTGTTTCAGAAGTGTGGTCAGCATTGGAAAAACAATTTGCAGGGAAATCCAACAAGATGCATGCTGCCAGGATCATGCATGAGCTTTGTAATATGAAACAGAGATCACGGCCTATCAGTGAGTATGCTGGAGAAGCAAGGAAATTGTACATGGACCTATATTACTTTCATCCATTTGAGTCCGGTGACCAGGAATGGAAAACCAAACAACAGAAATGGTTTGAAGCTTTTGTCTGTAAATGGTTCTTGGATGGCTTAGATCAGAAGTTTGACCTTAGGCGTCAATTGATCTACTCTATGCCGGAATGGCCCAGTCTAGAGAGCACTATTTCTAGCATACAAGAGGAAGAGACTCGCCTTGCACAAGGCAAAGGAGAGAGTCCAGTAAACTTGGAAGCTAGTGCAGCCACATCTATGAGAGTCACACATGGAATGGATAAGAGCAAGCTATGGTGTGACTACTGGGAAGTTGTGGCTGAGGGCGAGGTAACTGAGGCTCGTGCACCCACTTAGCGTCCTGGGGATCATGCCTGTGAGCTTGTTGAAGGAGAGGTCTAGCTCCATGAGCGTTGTGAGGTTGCCGAGCTCTGGAGGGATTGCACCGGAGAGCTGGTTAGTGAACAAGTACAACAAGTGCAGGGATGAGATAGCACCAAGCTGCGCTGGGATGTGACCGGTGAGGTTGCATTCTGAGATGTCAAGCCCGGTGAGCATCGTAAGGTTGCCGAGCTCTGGAGGGATTATGCCCGAGAGCTGGTTAGTGAACAGGTACAACGAGTGCAGGGATGAGAGAGCACCAAGCTGCGCTGGGATGTGACCGGTGAGGTTGCATTCTGCGATGTCAAGCTTGGTGAGCATCGTAAGGTTGCCGAGCTCTGACGGGATTGTGCCCGAGAGCTGGTTCTTGTACAGGTACAACAAGTGAAGGGATGACATGACACCGAGCTGCGTCGGGATGTGGCCGTCGAGGCCGCAACTGGCGAGGTCCAGCACGGCAAGGTTGCGGAGACGGCTGAGCTCTGGCGGGATGCCGCCGTCGAACACATTGTAATACCCGAGGTATAGCTCCCTCAGGCTCGTGAGATTGCTGAGCTCCGCCGGGATGACACCATGGAGGCTGTTGGCTTGGAGGGACAGGTACTCCAGCGCTGGCAGATTACCGTACGATGCAGGTATGATGCCAAAGAAGTAATTCCCACCGAGGTCAAGGTGTCGGAGCCACGGCAGCGCCGTCACGCCGACAGGGAGCGGCGAGGAGATGCTGTTGTTGTAGGCGTCGATCACCTCGAGGCTGGGGAGTGACGGGAAGTCCCAGCCATCGAGCCCACCGATGAGCTGATTGTTGGAGACATTCACGTAGCGGAGCGCCGGTAGCGCCGATGCGGTCACCACGCCCACGATGCCATTCCCGGCAAGGGAAAGGTTCACCAGCTTGAGGAACCCGGTCACCGCGACTGAAGAGGGCGCGCCGGTGGACACGTTCATGCCTGCGATGTCGACGGAGACCACTCTGCCGCCGGCGCAGAGCACGCCGGTCCACGCGCACGCCGCCGCGGCGTTGCTCGCCGACCAGGAGAGCAGCGCGTGGGGGTGGCAGTTCAGGGAGGCCTTGAGAGAGAGCAACGCGACGGCATCGCCTTCTCCACCACCGCCAACACTCGTGGTGCCACCGATCCACAGGATAACAACATGCAAGTGCAACAAGAAGAAGTAGAGATGTGGGAGAGGAGGAGGCCTCATTGATCCTTCGTGTGGCTTTGTGAACTGGAGTCTGGAGGGAAACTTAAGCTAGCTAGAATGGTTCCATCGCCATTGGCATTACGTGCAGATTTTTATAAGCGCTGAGAAAGAGCATGACACACGCTTTGACTTGACGGAATATACAGTATAATGAAACACGCTTTGTTGACTTGACTTGACCTGACTTCCCTCACAGGCACAGCGCAGAGACAGCATAATTAGTAGAGGAATAAAGTTCTCAGCTTCTTTTCTTAGGACCACCAGGTAAGGGCGAAGAAGCTCACTTTTCTTGTCCCGACATACGTACTTATTCCAAAAAATATATGGCGCTAACAATAGAGCCTCTTGTTGGGATAAACAGCGGCGGAAGCATGTTAATTTCATGCAAAGCAAATGAACTAGCATGAAATACACGGGACAAATTACAGGCGAGAGGCCCCATCCCCATGGCTCCTTCCCTCCGTGCCCCAGCGGCCGACCCCGAGCCACCTCTCACGCCGCCGCTAATCTCCCAGCCACCCCACTCCCAGCAGCTCTTCCTCCCATCTTCCTCGCGTACCCAGGTACAAGACGTCGCCCCGTCTGCCTGTGTTAGATCTGGGAACAGCGAGCTTTCTCTTGGTAGGTGGGTAGCTCCGCGTCGGATGCAGGTGAAAGTAAATGCTGCAGTTACTGCACGTAGATCGGAGATGGATTTCAAGTTACTCCTCAAGGAGGAGGCCCGAGGTAAATGCTTTAGATGTCTCTCTGGTTCCCATTTCGTTGCGCACTGCTCCGCTCCGCCCCGTTGCATGCTTTGCAGGGAGTCTGGCCACAGGGCGCGCTCTTGTCGTCTTCGTCAGGGCAGGTTGGTCCCCTTTCGCAAGGGTGCTCCCACTGCTCCCGTGAGGAGAATGGAAGATCTACCAGGGGCACCTGCGGCCCTCCCTTGCTTCGCCTACAGGTACACCTCCTTTGAAGCCCGCGGTACAGAGCTTGAGGACATCTATGCCGAGCAAGCTCTACTAGCGATTCTCCTAGAGGACAATGAGGCTTCTACCAGACAGGTCCAAAAGGCTTTTGAACAAAAGTTAGGGTTGTCAAACCAGAGGATCTTTGTGCAGTGTCAGTCTCCCAAGAGTTTCTTTATCATGTGCGACTGCAAAGAGCTTAGGGATTATCTTCTTCGTCGTCCACGGTTGTTTGTTGCAGGTCTCACTTTCAAGACGAGACCCTGGACCCGCTTTCTCGCTGTTGAATCCTTGATGGCTAGATTCAAGGTGAGATTATGCATTGAAGGGGTTCCCAGGCACGCGTGGTCTTCGGCGGCAGTAGCCCCTATTCTTGCTCCGTCTGGCTTTCTTCTGCAGGATCTTGACTCGCCAACACAGGAAAAGGAGGAGCCGTCTGTCTGCGCTTGGATTTGGACGGATGATGCTAACTGTTTCCCTAAGGAAGCCATCCTTCTACTCGAAGAGCCCCGCATTGGGACTGAAAACGGTGATCTCCCACCCCGCAAGCTCTCTCACAGGCTGATTATCCATGTCGACAAGGTCTGGGATTTCGATCCTCCTGGCAGGGACTTTACAGGTCCTTTCTCTAGCCCGGGAAGCTGTGTTAGTGGCCTGCTTACCCCACTGTCGGTCTCATCATCCGAGGAAGGTTCAGGTGTGCGGAAACTGGCTTATCAATGGACCCTTGGGTTGGTCGATGGTCCCCCGGAGCAGCAGGCACCCGTCAGGGATAGGCTTGGTGTCCGAAACGGGCGTGATGACGAGGATGACAGCCCACCCCCGCCTCCTCCGCGTCCTCGCGGCCACCAAGCCGGCGCCCTTCTGGATGGGATGTGCAGCTGTCACAGGTATATCAATCACAAGGCGCCTCCTCGTCAACAACAGGGAACAACCGTAGCTCCTTCTCTGGGGGACGTTGTCGTGCTCCCTTGGCTGAACAGATGGAATTACAGGATGCTACTCTCTTCGTTTGTTGTTTTCCTGCAATTTGTCCCGCTCCTGAGCCCTCCACGGTCGTGGGAGCGGACATGGCTGTTGTCTCTTTCGAGCCTGTTCCTCAGGCTAATCCTCCTTTGCAGGTGTGTTCGCCTGACCCCATGCGGGATGAGGCGCTCCTGGCCGTACCGGCAGTCCATGCTCAATCTTTCGTGCAGTCTCAGGATGTGCAAGCTTCACAGGATGGGGGACGCTCTACAGATAGCGACACTGATCAGATTAAAAGGCAGGATGTCACCTTCATTGCTAGCACTTTCCCAGAAGTCCGTCCAAGCCCAGATCCTTCCTCCAGCATTGGATCAGTTAGGGCCGCTGATCCTTTCAAGCTCGCGACACAGGTCAATTCTCTTTTCCTGGTGACCCCGCCTGACCCCATGAGGGATGAAGCGCTATTTTCCAATCTAGGAGGCACTGTCCAACCACTCGCGGCACCACAGAATGCCGCAACTTCAAACGAAACTCAATCCGGGCAGTTTGGTGATTGTTTGCCCACATCCCCATCAAAGAAGCTCTATGCCGAAGTGGTCCGTGCGAAGCCAGACGCCAGTCTCTCCTGTCCTGCCCCTCAACCAGCTCGACCGACTTGGAAGAGCCCGCGTCTTGCAAGCAAGTTTCAAGTCAGGCCTTTGACTGTAGTGGAAAGAGCACAACAAGTTCTAGCGAAGAAGTTGGGGGTGGTTCGTGCTGACAAACGTCTGGATAAAGATGAATTTAATCGCTACGCAAATCTATTCAACAGGCCTTTGTCTAATGTGGAAGTCGCAGCTGTAAAGGAACTTGCAGGGACTGAGTCCAGTCCAGATCTTGCCAACGCGCTGGGCGAGGATGCTTGGGTTGTCCAGGCCGTCTGACGGAAGTTCTTCTGGTCCGCCTGAGTGTCGCACTGTTACTGTTTTAATGTTACTTTTGTCTTTCGCTCTAGTCCCATGTGGCTGTGTTCGTGTTGTTCTTGCTCCCAGCTTAAGTGGCGCTTCTATCCTTTGTTTAGGCGTCACTCCCTACGTTCTGGTTCTTTTTCCCCTAAAGCCTGTTGATGTTTCCAGGCATGTATGCAACTCGTGTCAACTTGGCCCCAGGCCATGGCTGTATGGTGTCTTCGTCCTGTATGGATAATCTCAAATTGTTTTGTCGGAACGTAAGGGGTCTTAATTCCCCTGCGAGATGGGCTGTTGTGAGGTAGCTCATTGCAGATAGCAGGGCTAACATTGTTTGCCTACAGGAATCAAAACTGCATACGGTGGACAGGAACATTCTCTATGAGACCTTAGGTGCTGACTTCGTGCAAAATTGTTGTTCCTTGCCTGCTGCAAGAACAAGAGGAGGCATCTTGCTCGCTGCCTCTTCTCATTTTTTCGCCATCTCAAATCCCAGATGTACTGAGTTTTCGGTCTCATGTGAAATAACGGATCTCTCCTCTAGAGTATCTTGGACTTGCTCAGGAGTGTATGGGCCGCAGATGGCTACAGATAAGAGGCGTTTCCTTGATGAGCTCAAGGTTGTGCAGTCGCAGGCCATGCAAGAGTGGCTTCTAATGGGGGATTTCAATCTTATTAGATCCCCAGATGATAAAAACTCAGGCACAAACATTAACAACTCTCTAATACGAGCTTTCAACAAGTTGATTAATGACTTGGAGTTGCATGAAGTGCCCCTAAAAGGAAAAAAGGTTCACATGGTCAGGATCCCCTCACGGCCAACATGTCCCCATGACCAGGATCGACGGGGTCTTTACGTCGACAGGTTGGGATTTCCTGGTACCACATAGGTCCCTCCTACCACTCTCCAGCTCCATCTCTGATCACACACCTCTTCTATTGGTTTTGGAGACTCAGTCCACTAAACATCGGGGTTTTCGTTTTGAAAGTTTCTGGCCAAAGGTCGACGGTTTCTCAAATGTCGTCCAGGAAGCGTGGCAACCCATTGCCCCTCATCCTAGCGCTTTTGGCAGATTGCATCTAAAGCTTTGTAGAACTGCCAAGGCTCTTCGCCGTTGGAGTTCGCGTCTCTTTGGGAGGATCAAGTTGCAGCTAGCGATCGCCACGGAGGTCATTCTTAGGCTTGATCTGGCATTGGAGTCTAGATCTCTCTCTGATGCAGAGGTGGTCCTTCGGCGGGACCTGAAGCATAGGATCTTAGGCCTTGCGGCAGTCCAGAGAGTTAGACTGAGACAGCAATCCAGGTGCAAAGTTCTAAAAGAGGGAGACGCCGATACAAGATTTTTTCATGCGAAGGTAAACGCGACAAAAAGGAAAAACTCAATCAGGTCCATTACTACGGAGAGGGGTCTACTCACTTCATCTCGAGAGATCGACCAGGAGCTTTTCAATCACTTCGTTAACCTTTTCGGTAAACGTCAACCACGGCTACATGACCTATGTTGAGATAGGTTGGAACTGCCCTCGCTGAACCTTCAAGCCTTGGAAGAATCGTTCCAGGTAGATAAAATTTTTCAGGTCGTCAAACACCGACCAACGGACAAGGCCCCGGGCCCTGATGGTTTTATCGGCATCTTTTCAAGAGCTGTTGGGACATCATCAAGCCAGACCTAATCGATGCCTTTCAGGAGATGTGGAATGGAAATCTCGCATGTTTTGAGCTAGTAAACAACGCCTACATCGCTTTGCTCCCCAAGAAAAATGATGCTGCCACAGTATCTGACTTTAGGCCAATAATCTTGGGCCACAGCGTGGGGAAGCTCTTCTCCAAAATCCTTGCTAATAGGCTGGGGACTTTCATGCATAACCTGGTTTCTCCGAATCAAAGTGCGTTCATTAAAGGAAGATCCATACAAGATAACTTTCTCACAGTCCGCAACACGGTCGCCACTCTACATAGAAAGAGAGTCCCCTGCCTCCTCTTCAAACTAGATATTGAAAAGGCATTCGATTCTGTTAGTTGGGAGTACATTCTGCAGGTGTTGCAGGGTTATGGTTTTGGACAAAAATGGAGAGACTGGATTTCCTTAATGTTGGCCTCCTCAACCTCACAGGTACTCTTGAATGGTCAACCGGGGGAAAAATTCGTTCACCACAGGGGTTTAAGTCAAGGAGATCCTCTCTCCCCCTTGCTTTTCGTCCTAGCAATGGAGCCTCTTTCCAAGCTTCTAGGTTTGGCAGACCGTAGGGAACTACTCTATGCAATCCCTCACAATGCAGCAAATTTCAGAATTTCTCTTTATGCGGACGATGTAGTAGTGCTGCTCTCCTCGCCATCAGAAAGGGACGTCCATGTCATTGCGCAGGTGCTTAACATTTTCCATGGTGCTTCCGGCTTGAAGGTTAACTGGGGGAAAAGCGACGCCTTCCCCATTCGATGTGAGCAGCACAGCCTTCAGTGGCTGTCGTTGCTTGTCTCAGCACAGGTCAAACAGTTTCCTGCAAATATCTCGGTCTGCCTCTGCGCCCTTTGATGCTTCGTAAAGGGGACGTGGCACCGCTTATTGAGAAGGTTAGGAAGAAGCTCGGTGCCTGGAAGGCAAAGCTTATTTCCAGGGCAGGCCGACTAGTGCTAATAAACTCGGCCATCACATCTATGCTTGTCTATCACCTTATGGTCTTCCCGCTTGACAAGTGGACGATCAAGAAGATTGATAGCATTAGAAGAAGCTTCCTTTGGAAAGGTGATGACCATTGCAATGGGGGCCATTGTTTGGTCAACTGGGCAAAGGTTTGCCGGCCCAAGGAACTAGGGGGATTGTGCGTCAAGGACATCTCCCGCTTCGGTTCGGCTCTACGACTTAGGTACTGTTGGCAGGTTTGGGATGAAACACCGAGGCCATGGCTCGGTCTGCGGCTGCATTCGTCAACTGCGGATGAGAATCTTTTCAGGGCAAACACAAGGATAATCATGGGAGATGGTTCAAAAATATCTTTTTGGAACACTCCCTGGCTTAGGAATACTCCGCTAAGCGAAGTGGCTCCATCTTGTTTTCAGTTAGCACGCCGTACTGATCTTTCTTTGCGAGATGCGCTGCTCTCTGGTTCATGGATGTGGCCACTTCGGCGCATTCGTACTCATCAGCAGATCATGGAATTCTTTTCGATTTGGATGGATGTCAGGGGAGGTGCCTCTTTGCTTTCAGATTCTCTAGACTCCATCGTTTGGATTTCTTCAGGTACAGGGCGCTATTCGGCTTCCTCAGCTTATGCAATGCAATTTCATGGGACCATTGCCGATCATCAGTATGGAAGGATTTGGAAAGCCAAGGCGGAACCAAAATGTCGCTTTTTTGGCTGGCTTGCAATTCAGGATAGGATCTTAATGGCTAACAGATTAGCTCGTAGGGGTTGGCCTGCACCTGCTGCATGTGTACTCTGTGAGCTTGACCATGAGAGCTCCTCTCATCTCCTGTGGACTTGCTCCTTTGCCAGGTAGGTCTGGCACCTCATTCAGCCGCATTGGCTGTCACCAATGCTTGCATCCTGGATGTCACTACCTTCGCGGAGTGGTGGGATGGGCAAAATGGCAATAGGAAGCTGCGGGCAATGGATGATGGCCTGATCGTGCATACTATTTGGAATATTTGGAAAGCAAGGAATGGTAGAATTTTTGGAGATGATTGTAGATGGCCTGTCGATGTGGCAACCGCTGTGTTGGAGGAATTTAATTTGAGAAACAGCTAGGCCTATTTGTTGTTAGGGCTGAGGGGGTTTCTGTACCCTGAGGGCGATAACTTGTTGTTTTTCTCTGTAACTTTTGTACTCTCTTCTTCTCTATTGAATGAAAAGTCTACTCTCCTATTATTTCAAAAAAAATGAACTAGCATTTTACTTTGCCTAGAAATTAAACTCTAACACGGAAGAAAACATATGCATCACATATATGGAGATATGGCAGCAGCATCAACATTAATCATCACACATATGACACCGATCTTTAACGTGGAAAACCCTCAACCAAGGTATAAACCACGGGGCCAAGCCAACTAAATCACCTCACTATATCAATGTGGGAATACACAAGTTTCTTTCTAGATAACACTAGAGGCTCACATACATCAAGAACACATCATCTTGGATGGTAAATACATTGATTTGGTGGCACAAGATTAGGGATGGAAGGACCTCACCAAAGGATGGTGGAATCACCACTTGGAGAGGCAAGGGAGAGGATTAGCACCTCTCCACCTTGGGGATGAACTCTCTATGCTTCAATCTTGATCTTCCCTCCAATCTTCTTCTTCTCCCTTCTCTTCTTCTCTTCTCAAGAGGCTAGATCTCAATTTCATGACCCTGCTGTCCAGCAGCAAGAGAGGTCTTCTTTTCCCACTAAAGCATGATGGGAAGTGACCAAAATGCCCCCAAGTGTAGGCCCATACCTTAGGACTTAGGAGATTGTTCTCACATGTGGGCTGCTTATTCTCTCCTCAGTTAGCCCTCTCATGAAGAGGATTTTCCAATATATCTCCCCCTCCAACTCATAAGAGGGGCACCATCATACCCGCTATCTCATTGCACACTTGCATCTTGTCCTTGGATAAGGCTTTTGTCATCATATCTGAACCATTTAGGTCGGCATGAATCTTCTCAAGTTGCACCAACTTGGAGTTTACCACATCTCTAATCCAATGGCACCTCACATCAATGTGCTTGGTTTGAGAGTAAAGGCTTGAATTCTTGGCAAGATGAATAGCACTGCTCGGACAGATGTGGTTCCCTGTTCGACACAACAGAGTTGCTCGGCACTGGGCGGGTTTGTTCGGTCCCGAACAAGACTTTTTCGGTTGAACCATAACCTGTTCGGTCGCCTACTGCACGTCTTTGTAGCAGGAAAATTACCCTCTTTGTGACTTGGAGTCTCAAGAGGAAGACCCCACTCTAGTGAAGAACTTTCACTTGAGTCTCGGGGGGCTAGCTGTCGGGGATAAAATCACGGCCCATTGCCATGGCCACTTCCTGACGGCCTAAACAAACAGCCTCCTAGGGCCTAGCTCCTTAGAGGGCTCTATCAGGCCCATGTGCATCCTGCCGAACAGCCTCATGGTTGGCACGGTGCGTGGCGGCCTAGGCTTCCTGTTCGAGTCCGACTCGAACAGAGTTCTGCACGGCTACGTGAAGACCCGGACGCAGATTTTTCGGATTGGAGCAGACGTCGTGATCCCCAAAAATTGGAGATATACCTTATCTACCTCGGGATATATTTGGCATGTATACGAGTCCGTTACGTCCTCGTGGCCAGCCCGACCCGACTATCCCCCGGTAGGTCGGTTGTTCAACACTATATAAACCAGGCCCCTACGACGTGTAGAGGCCAAGAGTCATCGGAAGATTGATTACTACTTCTTGTACACCCAGAATCTCACCGAGACCTGTTCGTCTCACCGAGTTCTTTCTTGTAATCCTCTTTCATATAAAGAAGCACTGGATGTAGGGTTATTATCTCCTCGGAGAGGCCTGAACCAGTATAAAAATCCTGTGTCTGTTCCCTGCTCGTTGATTGCTGTTTGCCTTGCTCGGCAGTGTCTTCTATCTCCCCTTCTCAAGAACCTTAGTTGACTTGGGACCGATATCCCAACCGTCGACACATAATATATATCTCCTTTGCTTCGTTGTGTAGTTTATGCTTCATGAAGCCAAGGATATGAATATCACTCTTTTCTTGGTTAAATTGAGTTTCTCACTTTGTATTGCTCTAGAGACAATTATTTCTTGCCAAATTCTCATGCACAATGCATAGAAAAAATCTTTTACCGTACCTTTAAGATGGATATCAATTCAACATTTTATTTTGGGCGTTGCTCTAGCCCAGTCGCCTGGGCACGCGCGCGCCTCGCCCGGCCCAGTCGCCGGCGAGCGCACGGCGCGACCCAGGCGACTGGGTTTAAGCAAAACCGTTTTATTTTTGCTCCTCTGAAAGTTTAATGATGATGTATTGTACAATTAACCAGTGGTAAGCAAGTATGTTTGATGATAGCGTATTGTACAATTAACCAGCGGTGAACAAGTATTACTTTTTAGGCTTCTAATGCAAGTCCGCAATTATTGGCATGTACTGTTGTTTCAAGATCCGCTATTGTGTGCTACACTCAAGCTACGCATAATATGCCATTCCCACTCTCTGCTAGCCTCAACCTTTGTGTGGATTGGGCATTTCCAGTTCTTTGTTCAATTTGGCATTTCCAGTTCTTTGTTCAATTACTACCCATAAATAGCTATTAACTTAAGTAGTAACTGAAAATGGGCAATTGAATGCCTGATCATGTAGGAGCGGCTCCTCAAGTTGCAGGAGTTGCGCTTCATCTCTGAGTGTGGATGGAGGTAGCCTGGCACAGAGGAGACGCCTGAGCTGCGGAAGGGGGAGATCGTCTGCTTCAATCTATTCTCCGTTTTCGGAGTCCGTTCGCCGGAGAACCCCTTTCTTGCCAGGCTACTTCTCAAATGCGGGGCAGAGTTAGTGAACCTGACTCCCAACTCCTTCTTGATAGCGGCGGTCTTCGTCCACCTCTACGAGGCTTTTCTCAAGGTAAGTTTGTTTTTGTATTATTTCACTTGGAGCGAGAAGAAGGCGGTGCCCGCCGAGGTGCCGCTACATCCGTAAGCGACCCAACACAGGTACATCCTATCCCACCTTCACTGGTAAAGACTCGATCTCGGGATGGGAGCGTCACTGGTTCTACCTCATGACTACGGAGGAGAGTGGACTATCCTACCACGGGTGCTACGTACGTCCAAAGGTTACGGATAAGGATGTGGAGTTTATCAACCGCATCACGGGGTTGATCTCCCTTGGTCTCACAGCCGAGAGGATTGTCTACGACTTCCTCAGTAACACGGGGAGTCCTTTGAAGTGTCGGGAACATCCCTTTTGGAGCATTGGGGATCAACTTGACTACACCAGGACTTTGAAGGCCGTAATTAGTTGTCCGGTTTGTTTCGTCGGGCAACCTTTAATCAAGATTTTTCGTGGTTTTCACAGATCCTGGAGCGGAATGGGTCAAGGAGCACTTCTACCTTGGGGGAAGAGCCTCCCCAAGACCGAAGACGTCGCCCGAAGCGGTCCCAAGAACGTGAAGGACCGAGATGGCAAGGTATGCTATCCGTTGGACAACTCTATTCCATCTCTCGTTGATCTTTGATGGATTTGCTCATGTCTTTTCCTTGTCCTTTTTAGGAAAATGAGGCTATGGAGGCCTCTATTCCCAAGAAAGCGTTCGCCGACCCTGAGGAGGAGTTGGAAGAGGAGGAGAAGGCGAAGAAGGGAAAGAAAGCTGTTGCTCGGAAAGCAAGCAGCACTTCCTCCGCTCCTCCAACACGTCATTCACCCCGCGGCACCGTTATGCACCGATCATATGTATCATCGATCGGGCAGGGTCTTCTCTAGGCTCTTCTCCTGGATGCATGCATCACTGAATGGTATGCAGCACAGTTGGGTACTTGGATGCATATGCAGAGCTAAGCATCAACAAAAATAACACACTTCTAGAATCTAATTCTAGGCTTCGCCACCTGCGCTCTAAGCAGATGATCTAAATAGTATTGCATATTCAAAGTGATTTAAACTTATTTATTCAGTCATTTTATTCATTTATCTCCCACACATAATAACTTTACCTCATCCACTCCGAACATATTGGCGGCCGAACCAATATAAGGCCATTCGTAAGCACCTCAACTAAACATAGGCTTAGCTGTAGCGTCTGTGCATGTTTTGGAGTTCGCCCAGCTTCAACAATCAAAATTTCATTCTTTTTTAGCTAATCCAAGATTCAGGTGCAACTACCTTAAAGGTCAGTCGCTAATGATCAATAATTGTGCTCAGCACCGGCGCTCATGGCTACCACGTACGTATGCTGACTTCTGCTAACGAAAGGATGATTAATTAATAATTAAACTTCAAGGGAGCAGAACGAGTATTAAGTGTATTTTATAGAACCATACACATATATACTAACTAATTTTGTCTTCAGCTTACCGAAGCCTAAATGGCTTCTTTCAGGGAAAGCAAAAAAACCTAACAAGGATGACTTAGAGCATCTCTAATACATCGTTAACGGTAGAATCAATCACTAATTATAACATAAATAAATATTTCATCCATATATTGTAAATAGATAATCTCTCCAATATACTGAATAAGGTAACCTGTAAAATTAATGTGGGTCATATGTAGCAGTGTGTATGCAAATCTTATAATCTGTTGTAAACTAACTCTTAGCTAATTAAGAGCTAGCTAGTCTCTATCTCTCTTCTCTAATTTCTATCCTGCACATAAGAAAATTAAAAAGCTAAGTCGGAGTTGATTTGGCACTATTTCCATTGGTGGATTCAATCATCAGTTATAGGAAATGGATATGACATCTATACATATATATACAGTAAATAGACAAGCTCTTTGATGGACTAATAATATCATGGTCTCTAAAATTAATATGGACCCATATGTAATAGAGTGCATGCATTTTATAATCCGTTGACTGACTCCTAGGCTCCTAGCTAAGGGAGTCTCTATCTCTTCTCTCTTTCTTTCCTTCACATAAACAAAAGTTGAGTTGAAGTTTTTATAGCTAGCTAGCTGGTTTGACACCATTGCAGATGCTCTTAAGGAGGTGTAGGATGGAAGTTCTTGGCTTTCATATAATATCCATATTTTATATTTGGATATTAGCCAATTAAAACTTAAATATCCGTTCTCGTATCGGGTAGCTAGAATATATTAGAGTCTGCAGTAGTCTCATATAATTCTTACTTAATTATTTGGATGAAGGAACTCGGAATCAATTAATTGTTGTCCATATAGCATAGGTTGATCGAGTATACTGACGGAGTCCATTGAAAAGTTTAAGTGAATTATCCATCCTTTCTTATTAATTTATACTTTTACGTAAACCGATGCATACAACTTAATATTGCATCGGACTCGAAGACCTCGAGTTCAAACTTTATGTTTTTACGTAAACTGATACATACAACTTAATATAGTATAAGAGTGGAAGATCTCGAGTTCAAACTCATTTTGTAACGCATGTAACTTAATTGCCGCACGCGGGTGTGCAGTGCACTGCGGCTAGGCTGGCCATGCATGTGCTTAATTTACCTATACTCGATTGCATTTTGGAGTTAATAATATCTGTCTGCACACACACACACACACACATTGTGTGGGTGGCGATTAGCATCGACTTGACTATCCGATCGAGTCACGATGGTGATCCGCGCGCATAGAAAATTACAAATTAAGATCGTGTGATATAGATATATAAATGAAGTGAATGTTTATGTTTGTGAAAATTACAAATTGTATTCTTAAATTCAAGGTTCTAAAAGTCGCTAGTCACTAATCGGACGGCGAGGTGGGGACTAGGGTTAAACGGGATTAATCGGACACATAAATCGGCACTAGTCGGAATTAATCGGGATTAATCGATAATCGGTCCTAATCGGAGGACAATCGACTAGAGATTAATCGGGGACTAATCAAGGATTAATCGGGATTTTTAGAACCTTGCTTAAATTTATACTTCCATAATACTACAACTTCCATGAGTTATATAAATGAGGTGAATGTTTATGTTTGTGGCAAGTTGTAAACCTAGACCCCTAATTCATGGTTCGTAATAGTGTTTAAGGGCCTGTTCTTTTGAGCTGATCTAAACGGTTGAAATGGCTAAAATTTGAGAGCTTCTTGATGTAGTCTCAAGATCCGGATCCATTTTGTTTGATCTGCTTTTTAAAGCGTTAGGACCTACCTTCGAGACAGCGAAAAAACAGACCCAAAAAACTCAAAGCATATGTCTTTTCAAAACATAGATAAGTTATTAAACTGGTAAGCTGTTAAGCTGTAAAACTGAAAAAACTGAGTCTAATTGTTGGTGTTAAATGACATATGTGGGCGACAATTGAGCCAAACATGCTATTATCAATCTCAATCTCAGAAGATATAAAAATGACAAATCAAGCATTGATCGAGGATAAGAAGCCACCTATTTAGAGGGAATAGAGGCGGGAAGGGACGGAGCTAGAAAAAAATATTAAGGGGGGCAATAAAATTTAACTTTTGTATTGAGAAGATCAAATAGAAAATTTATAGCATTTTAATTTGCAAATTCATATGAATTCAAGATTTTTTAGAACTTTTTCCCTATTTATCTTGCAAATTCATGTATATTTGTTATATTTTTTATTTTTTTTACTATTTTAACATACAAATTTACATGCAGTAGATTTTTTTGATGTTTTTAACTATTTTAACATGCAAATTTATGTATATATAGGATCCTTCAGAAATTTTGACTATTTTAACATGCAATTTCATATGCATAGAAGAAATTTTTGAAAATTTTAACAAACAAATTCATATTTTTTATTAATTTCACTTAATATATATAGGGGTACCCTCTTGTGTACATCTACCATGGGGGAGGCTATGGCCCCCCACCAGCCCCCCTTGTCTCTGTCTCTGGAGGCGGGTACGTTTAGGCATAGAGCACTACTACGGATCGGGACTTCCCAAGCGGTTCGTAAGGCCTGTGCAAGCGGTTTTAGAACAGCTTGCAGGCAACCGCGACTGATGCCCGAGGGGCATCACAAGCGGCTCACAGAGCCGCTAGTGATGCCCCTCTGCAAGCGGTTCGCAGGGCGATGGCGCGGGCGGGCCAGTAGGCCACGTGGGTCGTCTGCGCAAGCGGTTGGAGGCACGAACCGCTTGCAGAGAGGTATCTCCGCAAGCGGTTCAAAAACCGCTTGCGCAGACGTACAGTAGGCCACCTGGTTCATTTCTGGGCGGCGCAAAATACGCCGCGGGGCTCGCCCACACGCTGGGGTCTGAACGCCCGCCTGACGTGTGGGGCCCTCGCCCGGCGCCCTGAGGGGCTCGCCCACGCGCTGGGGCCTTGCTCGCCCGCCTGACGCGTGGGGCCCGCTCGATACGCCGCGGGGCTCGCCCACACGCTGGGGTCTGAACGCCCGCCTGACGTGTGGGGCCCTCGCCCGGCGCCCTGAGGGGCTCGCCCACGCGCTGGGGCCTTGCTCGCCCGCCTGACGCGTGGGGCCCGCTCGATACGCCGCGGGGCTCGCCCACACGCTGGGGTCTGAACGCCCGCCTGACGTGTGGGGCCCTCGCCCGGCGCCCTGAGGGGCTCGCCCACGCGCTGGGGCCTTGCTCGCCCGCCTGACGCGTGGGGCCCGCTCGATACGCCGCGGGGCTCGCCCACACGCTGGGGTCTGAACGCCCGCCTGACGTGTGGGGCCCTCGCCCGGCGCCCTGAGGGGCTCGCCCACGCGCTGGGGCCTTGCTCGCCCGCCTGACGCGTGGGGCCCGCTCGATACGCCGCGGGGCTCGCCCACACGCTGGGGTCTGAACGCCCGCCTGACGTGTGGGGCCCTCGCCCGGCGCCCTGAGGGGCTCGCCCACGCGCTGGGGCCTTGCTCGCCCGCCTGACGCGTGGGGCCCGCTCGATACGCCGCGGGGCTCGCCCACACGCTGGGGTCTGAACGCCCGCCTGACGTGTGGGGCCCTCGCCCGGCGCCCTGAGGGGCTCGCCCACGCGCTGGGGCCTTGCTCGCCCGCCTGACGCGTGGGGCCCGCTCGATACGCCGCGGGGCTCGCCCACACGCTGGGGTCTGAACGCCCGCCTGACGTGTGGGGCCCTCGCCCGGCGCCCTGAGGGGCTCGCCCACGCGCTGGGGCCTTGCTCGCCCGCCTGACGCGTGGGGCCCGCTCGATACGCCGCGGGGCTCGCCCACACGCTGGGGTCTGAACGCCCGCCTGACGTGTGGGGCCCTCGCCCGGCGCCCTGAGGGGCTCGCCCACGCGCTGGGGCCTTGCTCGCCCGCCTGACGCGTGGGGCCCGCTCGATACGCCGCGGGGCTCGCCCACACGCTGGGGTCTGAACGCCCGCCTGACGTGTGGGGCCCTCGCCCGGCGCCCTGAGGGGCTCGCCCACGCGCTGGGGCCTTGCTCGCCCGCCTGACGCGTGGGGCCCGCTCGATACGCCGCGGGGCTCGCCCACACGCTGGGGTCTGAACGCCCGCCTGACGTGTGGGGCCCTCGCCCGGCGCCCTGAGGGGCTCGCCCACGCGCTGGGGCCTTGCTCGCCCGCCTGACGCGTGGGGCCCGCTCGATACGCCGCGGGGCTCGCCCACACGCTGGGGTCTGAACGCCCGCCTGACGTGTGGGGCCCTCGCCCGGCGCCCTGAGGGGCTCGCCCACGCGCTGGGGCCTTGCTCGCCCGCCTGACGCGTGGGGCCCGCTCGATACGCCGCGGGGCTCGCCCACACGCTGGGGTCTGAACGCCCGCCTGACGTGTGGGGCCCTCGCCCGGCGCCCTGAGGGGCTCGCCCACGCGCTGGGGCCTTGCTCGCCCGCCTGACGCGTGGGGCCCGCTCGATACGCCGCGGGGCTCGCCCACACGCTGGGGTCTGAACGCCCGCCTGACGTGTGGGGCCCTCGCCCGGCGCCCTGAGGGGCTCGCCCACGCGCTGGGGCCTTGCTCGCCCGCCTGACGCGTGGGGCCCGCTCGATACGCCGCGGGGCTCGCCCACACGCTGGGGTCTGAACGCCCGCCTGACGTGTGGGGCCCTCGCCCGGCGCCCTGAGGGGCTCGCCCACGCGCTGGGGCCTTGCTCGCCCGCCTGACGCGTGGGGCCCGCTCGATACGCCGCGGGGCTCGCCCACACGCTGGGGTCTGAACGCCCGCCTGACGTGTGGGGCCCTCGCCCGGCGCCCTGAGGGGCTCGCCCACGCGCTGGGGCCTTGCTCGCCCGCCTGACGCGTGGGGCCCGCTCGATACGCCGCGGGGCTCGCCCACACGCTGGGGTCTGAACGCCCGCCTGACGTGTGGGGCCCTCGCCCGGCGCCCTGAGGGGCTCGCCCACGCGCTGGGGCCTTGCTCGCCCGCCTGACGCGTGGGGCCCGCTCGATACGCCGCGGGGCTCGCCCACACGCTGGGGTCTGAACGCCCGCCTGACGTGTGGGGCCCTCGCCCGGCGCCCTGAGGGGCTCGCCCACGCGCTGGGGCCTTGCTCGCCCGCCTGACGCGTGGGGCCCGCTCGATACGCCGCGGGGCTCGCCCACACGCTGGGGTCTGAACGCCCGCCTGACGTGTGGGGCCCTCGCCCGGCGCCCTGAGGGGCTCGCCCACGCGCTGGGGCCTTGCTCGCCCGCCTGACGCGTGGGGCCCGCTCGATACGCCGCGGGGCTCGCCCACACGCTGGGGTCTGAACGCCCGCCTGACGTGTGGGGCCCTCGCCCGGCGCCCTGAGGGGCTCGCCCACGCGCTGGGGCCTTGCTCGCCCGCCTGACGCGTGGGGCCCGCTCGATACGCCGCGGGGCTCGCCCACACGCTGGGGTCTGAACGCCCGCCTGACGTGTGGGGCCCTCGCCCGGCGCCCTGAGGGGCTCGCCCACGCGCTGGGGCCTTGCTCGCCCGCCTGACGCGTGGGGCCCGCTCGATACGCCGCGGGGCTCGCCCACACGCTGGGGTCTGAACGCCCGCCTGACGTGTGGGGCCCTCGCCCGGCGCCCTGAGGGGCTCGCCCACGCGCTGGGGCCTTGCTCGCCCGCCTGACGCGTGGGGCCCGCTCGATACGCCGCGGGGCTCGCCCACACGCTGGGGTCTGAACGCCCGCCTGACGTGTGGGGCCCTCGCCCGGCGCCCTGAGGGGCTCGCCCACGCGCTGGGGCCTTGCTCGCCCGCCTGACGCGTGGGGCCCGCTCGATACGCCGCGGGGCTCGCCCACACGCTGGGGTCTGAACGCCCGCCTGACGTGTGGGGCCCTCGCCCGGCGCCCTGAGGGGCTCGCCCACGCGCTGGGGCCTTGCTCGCCCGCCTGACGCGTGGGGCCCGCTCGATACGCCGCGGGGCTCGCCCACACGCTGGGGTCTGAACGCCCGCCTGACGTGTGGGGCCCTCGCCCGGCGCCCTGAGGGGCTCGCCCACGCGCTGGGGCCTTGCTCGCCCGCCTGACGCGTGGGGCCCGCTCGATACGCCGCGGGGCTCGCCCACACGCTGGGGTCTGAACGCCCGCCTGACGTGTGGGGCCCTCGCCCGGCGCCCTGAGGGGCTCGCCCACGCGCTGGGGCCTTGCTCGCCCGCCTGACGCGTGGGGCCCGCTCGATACGCCGCGGGGCTCGCCCACACGCTGGGGTCTGAACGCCCGCCTGACGTGTGGGGCCCTCGCCCGGCGCCCTGAGGGGCTCGCCCACGCGCTGGGGCCTTGCTCGCCCGCCTGACGCGTGGGGCCCGCTCGATACGCCGCGGGGCTCGCCCACACGCTGGGGTCTGAACGCCCGCCTGACGTGTGGGGCCCTCGCCCGGCGCCCTGAGGGGCTCGCCCACGCGCTGGGGCCTTGCTCGCCCGCCTGACGCGTGGGGCCCGCTCGATACGCCGCGGGGCTCGCCCACACGCTGGGGTCTGAACGCCCGCCTGACGTGTGGGGCCCTCGCCCGGCGCCCTGAGGGGCTCGCCCACGCGCTGGGGCCTTGCTCGCCCGCCTGACGCGTGGGGCCCGCTCGATACGCCGCGGGGCTCGCCCACACGCTGGGGTCTGAACGCCCGCCTGACGTGTGGGGCCCTCGCCCGGCGCCCTGAGGGGCTCGCCCACGCGCTGGGGCCTTGCTCGCCCGCCTGACGCGTGGGGCCCGCTCGATACGCCGCGGGGCTCGCCCACACGCTGGGGTCTGAACGCCCGCCTGACGTGTGGGGCCCTCGCCCGGCGCCCTGAGGGGCTCGCCCACGCGCTGGGGCCTTGCTCGCCCGCCTGACGCGTGGGGCCCGCTCGATACGCCGCGGGGCTCGCCCACACGCTGGGGTCTGAACGCCCGCCTGACGTGTGGGGCCCTCGCCCGGCGCCCTGAGGGGCTCGCCCACGCGCTGGGGCCTTGCTCGCCCGCCTGACGCGTGGGGCCCGCTCGATACGCCGCGGGGCTCGCCCACACGCTGGGGTCTGAACGCCCGCCTGACGTGTGGGGCCCTCGCCCGGCGCCCTGAGGGGCTCGCCCACGCGCTGGGGCCTTGCTCGCCCGCCTGACGCGTGGGGCCCGCTCGATACGCCGCGGGGCTCGCCCACACGCTGGGGTCTGAACGCCCGCCTGACGTGTGGGGCCCTCGCCCGGCGCCCTGAGGGGCTCGCCCACGCGCTGGGGCCTTGCTCGCCCGCCTGACGCGTGGGGCCCGCTCGATACGCCGCGGGGCTCGCCCACACGCTGGGGTCTGAACGCCCGCCTGACGTGTGGGGCCCTCGCCCGGCGCCCTGAGGGGCTCGCCCACGCGCTGGGGCCTTGCTCGCCCGCCTGACGCGTGGGGCCCGCTCGATACGCCGCGGGGCTCGCCCACACGCTGGGGTCTGAACGCCCGCCTGACGTGTGGGGCCCTCGCCCGGCGCCCTGAGGGGCTCGCCCACGCGCTGGGGCCTTGCTCGCCCGCCTGACGCGTGGGGCCCGCTCGATACGCCGCGGGGCTCGCCCACACGCTGGGGTCTGAACGCCCGCCTGACGTGTGGGGCCCTCGCCCGGCGCCCTGAGGGGCTCGCCCACGCGCTGGGGCCTTGCTCGCCCGCCTGACGCGTGGGGCCCGCTCGATACGCCGCGGGGCTCGCCCACACGCTGGGGTCTGAACGCCCGCCTGACGTGTGGGGCCCTCGCCCGGCGCCCTGAGGGGCTCGCCCACGCGCTGGGGCCTTGCTCGCCCGCCTGACGCGTGGGGCCCGCTCGATACGCCGCGGGGCTCGCCCACACGCTGGGGTCTGAACGCCCGCCTGACGTGTGGGGCCCTCGCCCGGCGCCCTGAGGGGCTCGCCCACGCGCTGGGGCCTTGCTCGCCCGCCTGACGCGTGGGGCCCGCTCGATACGCCGCGGGGCTCGCCCACACGCTGGGGTCTGAACGCCCGCCTGACGTGTGGGGCCCTCGCCCGGCGCCCTGAGGGGCTCGCCCACGCGCTGGGGCCTTGCTCGCCCGCCTGACGCGTGGGGCCCGCTCGATACGCCGCGGGGCTCGCCCACACGCTGGGGTCTGAACGCCCGCCTGACGTGTGGGGCCCTCGCCCGGCGCCCTGAGGGGCTCGCCCACGCGCTGGGGCCTTGCTCGCCCGCCTGACGCGTGGGGCCCGCTCGATACGCCGCGGGGCTCGCCCACACGCTGGGGTCTGAACGCCCGCCTGACGTGTGGGGCCCTCGCCCGGCGCCCTGAGGGGCTCGCCCACGCGCTGGGGCCTTGCTCGCCCGCCTGACGCGTGGGGCCCGCTCGATACGCCGCGGGGCTCGCCCACACGCTGGGGTCTGAACGCCCGCCTGACGTGTGGGGCCCTCGCCCGGCGCCCTGAGGGGCTCGCCCACGCGCTGGGGCCTTGCTCGCCCGCCTGACGCGTGGGGCCCGCTCGATACGCCGCGGGGCTCGCCCACACGCTGGGGTCTGAACGCCCGCCTGACGTGTGGGGCCCTCGCCCGGCGCCCTGAGGGGCTCGCCCACGCGCTGGGGCCTTGCTCGCCCGCCTGACGCGTGGGGCCCGCTCGATACGCCGCGGGGCTCGCCCACACGCTGGGGTCTGAACGCCCGCCTGACGTGTGGGGCCCTCGCCCGGCGCCCTGAGGGGCTCGCCCACGCGCTGGGGCCTTGCTCGCCCGCCTGACGCGTGGGGCCCGCTCGATACGCCGCGGGGCTCGCCCACACGCTGGGGTCTGAACGCCCGCCTGACGTGTGGGGCCCTCGCCCGGCGCCCTGAGGGGCTCGCCCACGCGCTGGGGCCTTGCTCGCCCGCCTGACGCGTGGGGCCCGCTCGATACGCCGCGGGGCTCGCCCACACGCTGGGGTCTGAACGCCCGCCTGACGTGTGGGGCCCTCGCCCGGCGCCCTGAGGGGCTCGCCCACGCGCTGGGGCCTTGCTCGCCCGCCTGACGCGTGGGGCCCGCTCGATACGCCGCGGGGCTCGCCCACACGCTGGGGTCTGAACGCCCGCCTGACGTGTGGGGCCCTCGCCCGGCGCCCTGAGGGGCTCGCCCACGCGCTGGGGCCTTGCTCGCCCGCCTGACGCGTGGGGCCCGCTCGATACGCCGCGGGGCTCGCCCACACGCTGGGGTCTGAACGCCCGCCTGACGTGTGGGGCCCTCGCCCGGCGCCCTGAGGGGCTCGCCCACGCGCTGGGGCCTTGCTCGCCCGCCTGACGCGTGGGGCCCGCTCGATACGCCGCGGGGCTCGCCCACACGCTGGGGTCTGAACGCCCGCCTGACGTGTGGGGCCCTCGCCCGGCGCCCTGAGGGGCTCGCCCACGCGCTGGGGCCTTGCTCGCCCGCCTGACGCGTGGGGCCCGCTCGATACGCCGCGGGGCTCGCCCACACGCTGGGGTCTGAACGCCCGCCTGACGTGTGGGGCCCTCGCCCGGCGCCCTGAGGGGCTCGCCCACGCGCTGGGGCCTTGCTCGCCCGCCTGACGCGTGGGGCCCGCTCGATACGCCGCGGGGCTCGCCCACACGCTGGGGTCTGAACGCCCGCCTGACGTGTGGGGCCCTCGCCCGGCGCCCTGAGGGGCTCGCCCACGCGCTGGGGCCTTGCTCGCCCGCCTGACGCGTGGGGCCCGCTCGATACGCCGCGGGGCTCGCCCACACGCTGGGGTCTGAACGCCCGCCTGACGTGTGGGGCCCTCGCCCGGCGCCCTGAGGGGCTCGCCCACGCGCTGGGGCCTTGCTCGCCCGCCTGACGCGTGGGGCCCGCTCGATACGCCGCGGGGCTCGCCCACACGCTGGGGTCTGAACGCCCGCCTGACGTGTGGGGCCCTCGCCCGGCGCCCTGAGGGGCTCGCCCACGCGCTGGGGCCTTGCTCGCCCGCCTGACGCGTGGGGCCCGCTCGATACGCCGCGGGGCTCGCCCACACGCTGGGGTCTGAACGCCCGCCTGACGTGTGGGGCCCTCGCCCGGCGCCCTGAGGGGCTCGCCCACGCGCTGGGGCCTTGCTCGCCCGCCTGACGCGTGGGGCCCGCTCGATACGCCGCGGGGCTCGCCCACACGCTGGGGTCTGAACGCCCGCCTGACGTGTGGGGCCCTCGCCCGGCGCCCTGAGGGGCTCGCCCACGCGCTGGGGCCTTGCTCGCCCGCCTGACGCGTGGGGCCCGCTCGATACGCCGCGGGGCTCGCCCACACGCTGGGGTCTGAACGCCCGCCTGACGTGTGGGGCCCTCGCCCGGCGCCCTGAGGGGCTCGCCCACGCGCTGGGGCCTTGCTCGCCCGCCTGACGCGTGGGGCCCGCTCGATACGCCGCGGGGCTCGCCCACACGCTGGGGTCTGAACGCCCGCCTGACGTGTGGGGCCCTCGCCCGGCGCCCTGAGGGGCTCGCCCACGCGCTGGGGCCTTGCTCGCCCGCCTGACGCGTGGGGCCCGCTCGATACGCCGCGGGGCTCGCCCACACGCTGGGGTCTGAACGCCCGCCTGACGTGTGGGGCCCTCGCCCGGCGCCCTGAGGGGCTCGCCCACGCGCTGGGGCCTTGCTCGCCCGCCTGACGCGTGGGGCCCGCTCGATACGCCGCGGGGCTCGCCCACACGCTGGGGTCTGAACGCCCGCCTGACGTGTGGGGCCCTCGCCCGGCGCCCTGAGGGGCTCGCCCACGCGCTGGGGCCTTGCTCGCCCGCCTGACGCGTGGGGCCCGCTCGATACGCCGCGGGGCTCGCCCACACGCTGGGGTCTGAACGCCCGCCTGACGTGTGGGGCCCTCGCCCGGCGCCCTGAGGGGCTCGCCCACGCGCTGGGGCCTTGCTCGCCCGCCTGACGCGTGGGGCCCGCTCGATACGCCGCGGGGCTCGCCCACACGCTGGGGTCTGAACGCCCGCCTGACGTGTGGGGCCCTCGCCCGGCGCCCTGAGGGGCTCGCCCACGCGCTGGGGCCTTGCTCGCCCGCCTGACGCGTGGGGCCCGCTCGATACGCCGCGGGGCTCGCCCACACGCTGGGGTCTGAACGCCCGCCTGACGTGTGGGGCCCTCGCCCGGCGCCCTGAGGGGCTCGCCCACGCGCTGGGGCCTTGCTCGCCCGCCTGACGCGTGGGGCCCGCTCGATACGCCGCGGGGCTCGCCCACACGCTGGGGTCTGAACGCCCGCCTGACGTGTGGGGCCCTCGCCCGGCGCCCTGAGGGGCTCGCCCACGCGCTGGGGCCTTGCTCGCCCGCCTGACGCGTGGGGCCCGCTCGATACGCCGCGGGGCTCGCCCACACGCTGGGGTCTGAACGCCCGCCTGACGTGTGGGGCCCTCGCCCGGCGCCCTGAGGGGCTCGCCCACGCGCTGGGGCCTTGCTCGCCCGCCTGACGCGTGGGGCCCGCTCGATACGCCGCGGGGCTCGCCCACACGCTGGGGTCTGAACGCCCGCCTGACGTGTGGGGCCCTCGCCCGGCGCCCTGAGGGGCTCGCCCACGCGCTGGGGCCTTGCTCGCCCGCCTGACGCGTGGGGCCCGCTCGATACGCCGCGGGGCTCGCCCACACGCTGGGGTCTGAACGCCCGCCTGACGTGTGGGGCCCTCGCCCGGCGCCCTGAGGGGCTCGCCCACGCGCTGGGGCCTTGCTCGCCCGCCTGACGCGTGGGGCCCGCTTGATGTTCTCAGGGCTCTTTGTACCCCGGTATTTATTACACCGACAATATCCTCGGGAACTTTCTTGGAGCTCAAGGCGCGCATATCCCGAGTGGTCTTTATCCTCAGCCGGCCAACCTGGATCGCCCCCTATCTGCTTCTTTATGGGCCTTCTAGAGGATACCCGGGGCCCACGTATCGTATAACTTCGTATAATGTATGCTATACGAAGTTATTACGTCTAGCGGCCGCCTCATGATCCATCGCGGACTGCTGATCCGCCATTGCCGCCTGAAGAAAGGTCGAAGAACTTCGAGCCGAAGCTAGCGCACCCCCTACCTGGCGCGCCACTGACGGCGTGCTCACCGCTCAACCACTGCGGATCACACCCCTGGTCAGATTTCTTGTCTTGCTAGCCTTTCGGCCGAGCTCGATTCGATTGAGCACTGAACGCAGCGAGGAGCAACACACCGGGATTACCCAGGTTCGGACCCCCTTCACGGGTAATAGTCCTACTCCTGCTGAGCCTTAGCTCTTTGGTTGTGGTTGAATGGAATGTGTTTTTTACAGAGAGTTTCGGACGCACGTACGCAAGTACAACGCGAACCCTCCTCCCCTCGGTTTTTTCTCTCTCCACCCCTTTTATACAAGCCTTGAGCCGGCGGAGAGGGCCGAGGGGTAGGCAGTACAGTGCCTTTGGTACAGTGACACGACACGACAGTAGAGGCGAAAACGTGCTGGTACTATGCCGCACGGCGCCGCCCTCGCGTGCATCGCAAGTGGCCTCTGACCCGCACAGTCACGCCAGTGAGGCTGCGGGCGGGGCCCAGTCTGCTCCTCCTGACGCGGGCGGCGATCTCAAGCAAACCTTCTCTCTGCCGGTCAATTCTTCTTCGCCACAGTGACAGCTGCTCAGACCGGCAGGGGTCACTGTAGCGATAATCATATCTTCAGCTGTCTATCCGCGCGTGATGTCGCATTAAATGCGCTCGTCCTTCGCTGCAGGGGGAGCCTTCGACCAGAAGACTCCTTTCGGGATGTTCCCTGCCATACGGGCCCACCCGACGCGCGGGGCCCTCGCCTCGTCTTTAGAGGGGGCTCGCCCATGCGCCCGCCTGGCGCGTGGGGCCCTCGTCTCGCCTTCAGAGGGGGCTCGCCCATGTGCCCGCCTGGTGCGTGGGGCCCTCGTCTCGTCTTCAGAGGGGGCTCGCCCATGCGCCCGCCTGGCGCGTGGGCCCGCTCAATACGCCGTGGGGCTCGCCTGGTCTTCGGAGGGGGCTCGCCCATGCGCCCGCCTGGCGCGTGGGCCCGCTCAATACGCCGTGGGGCTCGCCTGGTCTTCGGAGGGGGCTCGCCCATGCGCCCGCCTGGCGCGTGGGCCCGCTCAATACGCCGTGGGGCTCGCCTGGTCTTCGGAGGGGGCTCGCCCATGCGCCCGCCTGGCGCGTGGGCCCGCTCAATACGCCGTGGGGCTCGCCTGGTCTTCGGAGGGGGCTCGCCCATGCGCCCGCCTGGCGCGTGGGGCCCTCGTCTCGTCTTCAGAGGGGGCTCGCCCATGCGCCCGCCTGGCGCGTGGGGCCCTCGTCTCGTCTTCAGAGGGGGCTCGCCCATGCGCCCGCCTGGCGCGTGGGGCCCTCGTCTCGTCTTCAGAGGGGGCTCGCCCATGCGCCCGCCTGGCGCGTGGGGCCCTCGTCTCGTCTTCAGAGGGGGCTCGCCCATGCGCCCGCCTGGCGCGTGGGGCCCTCGTCTCGTCTTCAGAGGGGGCTCGCCCATGCGCCCGCCTGGCGCGTGGGGCCCTCGTCTCGTCTTCAGAGGGGGCTCGCCCATGCGCCCGCCTGGCGCGTGGGGCCCTCGTCTCGTCTTCAGAGGGGGCTCGCCCATGCGCCCGCCTGGCGCGTGGGGCCCTCGTCTCGTCTTCAGAGGGGGCTCGCCCATGCGCCCGCCTGGCGCGTGGGGCCCTCGTCTCGTCTTCAGAGGGGGCTCGCCCATGCGCCCGCCTGGCGCGTGGGGCCCTCGTCTCGTCTTCAGAGGGGGCTCGCCCATGCGCCCGCCTGGCGCGTGGGGCCCTCGTCTCGTCTTCAGAGGGGGCTCGCCCATGCGCCCGCCTGGCGCGTGGGGCCCTCGTCTCGTCTTCAGAGGGGGCTCGCCCATGCGCCCGCCTGGCGCGTGGGGCCCTCGTCTCGTCTTCAGAGGGGGCTCGCCCATGCGCCCGCCTGGCGCGTGGGGCCCTCGTCTCGTCTTCAGAGGGGGCTCGCCCATGCGCCCGCCTGGCGCATGGGGCCCGCTCAATACGCCGTGGGGCTTGCCCACACGCTGGGGTCTGATCGCCCGCCTGACGTGTGGGGCCCGCTTGATCTTTTCAGGACTCTTTGTACCCCGGTATTTATTACACCGACACGTACCTCCTGACAGTAGGCCGCCATATTGTCGCCGATACAAGACCACTCCTTTTGAACTTGGTTGAACACGAGTTGGGAATCCCCGCGTACCATTAACCGCCTGACGCCAAGCGATATGGCGACGCGAAGCCCGTGGATGAATGCCTCGTACTCGGCGGCGTTGTTGCTGACAGAAAACAATATCTGAAGGACATAGCATAGCTTCTTTCCAGTCGGCGATATGAGCAAAATCCCAGCCCCCGCGCCGCTGAGCATGAGGGAACCATCAAAGTACATTGTCCAGTACTCGAGATTCTCCTATGCTACTGGGGTCTGAGCCTCTGTCCACTCCGCGACGAAATCAGCTAATGCTTGAGATTTGATGGCTAGTCGAGGCTTGAACTTTATTTCAAAAGCTCCAAGCTCAACTGCTCACTTTGCAATCCTCCCGGTGGATTCCCTATTATGAAGTATATCTCCAAGCAGGAAAGAAGTGACCAACGAAATTTCATGCTCTTGAAAATAATGTTTGAGCTTCCGCGATGTGATTAACTCAGCATATGAAAGCTTTTGAACTTGTGGGTACCTTGTTTCGGAGTCACCCAATACCTCGCTTACGAAGTAGAGCGGACGCTGTAACTTTTGGAGGGAGCCTTCCTCATCCCTTTCAACCACCAAATCGCTGCTGACGACGTGAGTTATGGCGCCGATGTAGAGTAAGAGGGGCTCCTGGGGCATGGGAGGGACCAGCACCGGAGGCGTGGTGAGGAACCTCTTTAGATCTTCGAAGGCTTCCTGTGCTTTCGCTGTCCACTGAAAATCGTCTTGTCAGCGTAAGAGCCTAAAGAATGGCATGCCTCGCTCCCCCAGTCGGGAAACGAATCGGCTGAGCGCCACGATGCATCCAGTGAGCTTCTGCACATCCTTCTGGTTGGCCGGGGCTTTATCATGATGATGGCGTTGACCTTCTCTGGATTGGCCTCGATCCCCCGATGGGAGATGATTAGTCCGAGTAGTTTGCTAGACGGAACCCCAAAAATGCACTTCTCGGGATTTAGTTTCATCCGATACGCCCTTAGGCTCTCGAATGTCTCGGTCAAATCTGTTGTGATATCCCCTCTGGATTTTGTTTTTATGACGACATCGTCGACATAGGCCTCCACGTTGCGTCCGAGCTGAGTGTGAAAACACCGCTGTATAGCGCGCTAATACGTTGCGCCTTTTTTTCAGCCCGAATGGCATTGTGATATAGCAGAAAGCACCAAAAGGCGTGATAAACGACGTCTTGATGCCGTCCTCCTCTTTCAGACTAATATGATGATAGCCCGAGTAGTCGTCCAGAAAACTCAAGAGCTCGCACCCAGCGGTGGAATCCACCACTTGATCGATGCGGGGGAGCCCAAAAGGATCCTTGGGACACGCTTTGTTTAGGTCGGTGTAGTCGACACATATCCGCCATGTCTTGTTCTTTTTCTGCACCAGGACCGGATTCACAAGCCACTTGGGATGATACACCTCCTTGATGAACCTAGCGACCAGCAATTTGGTGATTTCCTCCCGTATGGCGTCCTTCCGATCCCGGGCGAATCTTCATAGGCGTTGCTTGACTGGCTTTGCCTTTTCGCTGACTTGGAGAGAGTGCTCGACCACCTCCCTCGGAACACCAGGCATGTCCGAAGGCTTCCAAGCGAACACGTCCTGGTTGGCCCGGAGGAAAGTGACAAGTGCGTCTTCCTATTTGCTATCGAGCACTATCCCAATCATGGCGGTCTTGGCCGGATCAGACGGGTCCAACAAAATCTTCTTGGTTTCTTCGGCTGCTTGAATGGATGTTTTGGCCTGCTTCTTGGCGGAGATGTCCCCTTCCTCCTGAAGGGATGCGATGTTGCTGACAGGAAACAATATCTAGAGGACGTAGCGTAGCTTCTTTCCAGTCGGCGATATGAGCAAAATCCCAGCCCCCGCGCCGCTGAGCATGAGTGAACCATCAAAGTACATTGTCTAGTACTCAAGATTCTCCTTTGCTGCTGGGGTCTGAGCCTGTGTACATTCCACGACAAAATCGGCCAATGGTTGAGATTTGATGGCTAGTCGAGGTCTGAACTTTATTTCAAAGGCTCCAACCTCAACTGTCCACTTTGCAATCCTCCCAGTAGCTTCCCGATTATGAAGTATATCTCCAAACGGGAAAGAAGTGACCACCGAAATTTCATGCTCTTAAAAATAATGCTTGAGCTTCCGCGATGTGAGTAACGTAGCATACAGAAGCTGTTGAACTTGTGGGTACCTTATTTTGGATTCGTCCAATACCTCGCTTACGAAGTAGACCGGACGCTGTACCTTCTGAAGGGGCCCTCCTCATCCCGTTCAACCACCAAAGCGCTGCTGATGACGTTAGTCGTCGCGCCGATGTAGAGTAAGAGGGGCTCCTGGGGCATGGTGATGCGCTCACGGGTTCCCAATCTTCCGATGAGAGGATAACTTCGATTTAGTTGGAGGCTGACTTTGACGATCTGGCTACAAACCACACAAGGATAAGCTCCCGCAATCGCTAAACCATACTCCTGATTGTTATCAACCGTGCCAAAGCCCGGATGATCTGACCACGAAGGTCTATCCTTACAAGCAATCGAAGAACTGGCAAGAACAAGGATAAAGTACACACTCGAACTGAGGTTCTGAAACTCGGAATCGATAGGTCAACCGACACTAGGGATTTCGAGAGTGTTTCTTCTATCTGGAAGACAACAACAAAAGAACAAAACCTAAGGGCAAAAGGAAGAGGCTTGTCCTATATATAGAGCAGGGAGATGACTCTAGGAGGTGCACTCACGCTGTAGGAATACATGGGGACGCAGCCCAAATTAATGGTGACGCAGCACCCAAGAAGAGCAAAAGACTGGTTCTGTTCGCGAGATGTCTTTAATTGCTGCTGCCAGCTCACTTGGAATTTGAAGGTTATGTTGGATCCATTGGAAAGATGGCGAAGTTATCTTTCCAATGAGTGCTCACATGTTCCAATCGGAGTCCATTTGCATTCTCTAGGCCGTTTTTAATTCAGACTGGTCATTGATGGCCGAGTGGAATCCCTTTGCATTCCCACCATGCTTTATTGCCTTTATTGGTGCGTTGGTATCTTGTAACTGGTGCTTGTTCAACTTGCTATGCATAATATTGTTATTAGGTAGCAGTCTATTCTCCAAAGTATAATTATTTAACCTAAGAAACGAGTTTACCTGATAATTGACTTGTCGCGCACTGGCTCGTGTGTTTGATCCTTGCAAGATGATCAAAGGTCGCGGGTCACTTGGAAAGACTTTGGTCATTGATTCCATGGGTGTATCCGACGTAGTGATTTCCTAATCACATGGGAGGGACCAACACCGGAGGCGTGGTGAGGAACCTCTTTAGATCTTCTAAAGGTTCTTGTGCTTCCGCTGCCCACTGAAAATCGTCTTGTCGGCGTAAGAGCCTAAAGAAAGGCATATCTCGCTCCCCGAGTTGGGAAACAAATCGGCTGAGTGCCACGATGCATCCAGTGAGCTTCTGCACATCCTTCTGATTGGCCTGGGGCTTCATCTTGATGATGGCATTGACCTTCTCTGGATTGGCCTCGATCCCCGATGGGAGATGATGAATCCGAGCAGTTTACTAGACGGAACCCCAAAAATGCACTTCTCGGAATTTAGCTTCTTCCGATATGCTCTTAGGCTCTCGAATGTCTCGGTCAGATCTGTTATGAGATCCCATCTGGATTTTGTTTTTATGACGACGCCATCGACATAAGCCTTCACGTTGCGTCCGAGCTGAGTGTGAAAACACCGCTGTATGGTGCACTGATAAGTTGCGCCAGCATTTTTCAGTCCGAATGGCATTGTGATATAGCAGAAAGCAACAAAAGGCGTAATAAACGACGTCTTAATGCAATCCTTCTCCTTCAGACTAATCTGATGATAGCCCGAGTAGGCGTCCAGAAAACTCAAGAGCTCGCACCCAGCGGTGGAATCCACCACTTGATCGATGCGGGGGAGCCCAAAAGGATCCTTGGGACACGCTTTGTTTAGGTAAGTGTAATCGACACACATCAGCCATGACTTGTTCTTTTTTGCACTAGGACCTGATTCGCAAGCCACTCGGGGTGATACACCTCCTTGATGAACCAAGCTGCTAGCAATTTGGTGATTTCTTCCCGTACGGCGTCCTTCCGATCAGGAGCGAATCTTCGTAGGCGCTGCTTGATTGGCTTCACCTTTTCATCGACGTGGAGAGTGTGCTCGATCACCTCCCTTGGAACGCCAGGCATGTCCGAAGGTTTCCAAGCGAACACGTCCTGGTTGGCCCGGAGGAAAGTGACGAGCGCGTCTTCCTATTTGCTGTCGAGCACTGTGCCAATCATGGCGATCTTGGCCGGATCAGACGGATCCAACAAAATCTTCTTGGTTTCTTCGACTGCTTGAATGGATGTTTTGACCTGCTTCTTGGCGGGGATGTCCCCTAACTCCTGATGGGATGCAACCTCCAGTCGGATCTTTTCCATTTCAGAAGATGAATCCTGTGCCTGCGCCATCTCAAAGGTTTAGCTGTCGCAGTGCAGGGACTGTTTAACGTCACCAGGGAGGGTGAATACCATTAGGACCTGGCATCTTTAAGACGAGATAGGTGTAGTTGGGAACAGCCATGAATTTGGCAATCCCCGGCCTTCCCAAGATGGCATGATATGCCGTCTCGAAATCGGCCACTTCGAAACTCAGACTCTCGGTCCGATAATTGTCCTTAGTCCCGAACGTAACGGGCAGAGAGATCTGTCCAAGTGGTATCGCGGACGTCCCGGGGATTACCCCGTGGAAAGGAGATGATCCCTGCCATAGCTCGGAACAAGGAATATTCATCTAGTCCAAGGTCTTGATGAAAAGGACATTAATCCCACTCCCCCCATCGACTAGAACCTCTTCAATTTGCTTCCTCGCACGACCGGATCCAGCACCAGTGGATACCTTCCAGGGAAGGCAATCCGATCCGGGTGGTCCGATCGGTCGAAGGTGATTGGCACCTCGGACCAGCGCAAGTACTTTGGAGTCACGGGCATTATAGCGTTGATCTCCCGAGTGGTAAGCTTTTGCTTCCGCTTGGACTCGTACGCATCACAGCCCCGAATATGTAGCTGATCTCGTGCTCGGCGTCCTGATAGTCTCCATCTGGTTTCTTGCCTTGACAGCCCTTAGCCGCCGACTGCTTGGAGTTCTCGGCGAATTTCTGCAGAATGAGGCAGTCTTTGGCAGAGTGCTTCCCCCACGGGTGAAAGGGACATACCGAGTCCATGACTTTGTTGTAGTCGTTTTCGTTGGGGGCTTAGGTCGATTGTGCTCCATTTTGCCGACCATCTCTTCCCCCTTCCGCTTCTTGTTCTTGGGCTTGCCCTGTTCATCGTTAGGCTTCCTCTTGGGGCCTCCGTCTTTACCACCGCAATGATTCGCGATGGCCTCCTCGGCTTTGGCCTCCTGGTCCGCCATAGTGAACATGGTCTTGAGATTACGCGGGGTCCAGGGTAATCTGCCTGATTAACTCCTCATATTTGCATCCGACGAAGAAGGCATCTATGGTTGTCTGTTCCGAAACGTCTCGGATCTCGTTCTTCTTCTTGGTGAAGCACTTGATGAACTCACGAAGAGTCTCGTTTTTGCGCCGATGTAGCTGTCCAATCTCCCATCTCCCCGCGGGCCTTTCATAGGTCCCTTGGAAATTGGTGATGAACTGCTCCTGGAGGTCGTCCCAAGACTCAATAGAGTTCTCCAGGAGTCCTGTTAGCCAGGTCTGGGCGGTTGGGGTCAAAGCCACCGGCAAGTAATTTGCCATGACGTTCTGATCACCTCCTGCCACGCTGACAGATAAGGCGTAGACCTGTAGCCAGCTCTTTGGGTCCCTCTCGCCATCGAACTTGCAGATGCCTTTGAGGTTAAAACCATCCGGCCAAACCACTCGGCGAAGATCCGGGGGGAAGGCCCGAATCCCCTCCAGTGGTCGTGGCTGCCTCCACCTTGGGGATCTGCTACGATGCTCCCGCCGCGGGCCTTGGCGATGCTCCTGACGGTGGTCGCGCCGACTGGCGGTGCTCTCGGCCTGATCATCAATGCGACGACTGTGATGGCTACGAGAGTTCCGCTCGCCATTACTGCGCTCCCGCCGCTTGGCTTCAATGTCTTGACGAACATCGTGGGCTGGCGATTGGTGAGAATCGCCAGCTGTGGAGGCGCGAGCCCGGTTCCGATTGCGCGTGAACGGCTGCGAGTCGAAGCGATTGGAGCGATCGGAGCGGTAATTGCCTCATTTTGCTAAATGGCTGCCATCTCGACCATACCGTCGCTTGGGGTAGTGTCTGGGCGAATGGGCTGCCTTCAGGAAGTTGTGGCATGATGGTGTGCATAACACAGACCCCGGGTATCCACACGGCGGGCCTAAAAGATCACCCGACAGGGGATGGACCAAGTCGGGTGGATGAGGACGGGTACCACTCGGATTCTAGAAGGCTTGACCAGCAAGGAAAGAAGTCTATTCCTAATTAATAGGGAAGATATACTTGTAATCCCGGATAACTTCTAGAGGATAGAGATAGGAATCCTACCTCGTAACCGACTAGGACTCTTCCTTGTAACCCCACCCCCTCCACTATATAAAGGGGGTAGGGGGCCATAGTTTGGCATACTGATCAAGAGAATCACACATCTATAGCTTGATCATCTCCCATGATTGATCACCATCTTGTACACATATACCCCATATAATCCCAGAGCACAGGACGTAGGGTATTACCTCCGCCATGAGGGTCTGAACCTGTATAAATCCTTGTCTTGTGCTACCATCGAGTTTAGATCTTGTGCATCGCCCCATATATAATCATTGCCGGCGGTGAACCCCCAGTTACTCACCAGTCGACAGATGGTCTCGAGAAGAGTCTTCGAGGCGTTGACATTTGTCTGGGAGTAGTGTAGACCTCCTAGTCCCTTAGCTTCACCGCGCGAAGCTCGTTTTGGACGTCGCGGCCGCGGGGGCGAAGTTGACGTATACCCTACTTCCTGTGCTCTGGGATTATATTTGATCAAGATGCGGGATGTAAGATGACCAAGTGTTTACAGCGTATGCTCTATGATGCTTTTGTATGGCGACATGCCTGTCAATCTATCTATGGCCTCCACCCCCTCCCGTTATATAGTGTAGGGGAGATAGAGTTACACGGTAGCACGTGATACACGGTACCTAATTTTGTTATGCCGTTACATGTCATGCATGTATTGATCTCCTAATTACATGGATATAGATTATATCCTCGGAAACTTCCTTGGAGCTCAAGGCATGTGTAACCCGAGTGATCTCTATCCTTGATCGGCCGACTTGGATCGCCCCCATCTGCTCCCTTATGGGCCTTCTAGAGGATACGCGGGGCCCATGTAGTCCACAAATACTTTGTGTTATTGTCACCATTCAAAAGCCAATTGTTTTGTGATTTTCGGTGCCAAAAACTCTCTTCATCTCTCAACAGATTGTTGATGTTAGCAATTATATGCACTTTCTCCTCTCTCTCTCTCTCTCTCAGTCTCTCTCTCTCTGAAGAAGGCGGGATACCGGAGTCTTCTCTAGATTCAAGGTCCCCTAACTTTAATTGGAGATTCAATCTGGTTTTTTTTTTTATGCCCATACATATTTGCTCCCCATCCCTTCAACATTTTTAACTCTCTTCAACTTGATCAAGAACAAGCTTAAATTGTCTTTAGCTACCACTCCTTGATCCCATATATTTCTCACCATCCCAATGAAATTCTTCTCTTGGACCCAAGAAAGGTAAAATTTAAAGCCACCACATTTTTTGGGGGTTTTAGTGCCGTCATCCAAGAAAATGGGGTTATGGTCTGATAACACCCTTGGGAGTTTTCTTATATTCACCAGAGGACACATGGGCTCCCATTGTGAGTTCATGAACACTCTATCAAGTTTTTAAAGCACAGGGGGATCCTGATTGTTTGTCCAAGTAAACTGATCACCAACCATATTAATCTCACATATGGCCAGTTCATTAATTAAGAAGTTGAAGAGCTGAGAAGCTCTACAGCTCCTCCACCTTCCATTCTTATCACTAGGACCTCTCATGATGTTGAAGTCACCACACTAATGTAGGGATGATCTTTATTGCAACAAAACTGCCACATCTCATGTAGGAACTCAATCTTGTTGTCCACACGTGCAAGACTATATACAAAAATTAAGGACCATTTTTTCATAAGAAGTTTGCCCCGAAGTGTTGTGTGGAACAGGTACAACCCTCCTTTAGTGGAGCAAACATCAAATCTCTCCATATTCACTCCAATCCCACATGTTGAAGTCCCATAAAAGTTTGTCCTCCTCTGCTGCACGACCCCATCGCGGCACCCGGTCCCACGCGCTGAAGGAATCGTAGGCCTCGGGGGGTGAAGAGGCAAGTTTTATCTACTTTTTATGGTTTTTGTTGGTTTTAGACAATTTAAAGCAACCTAAGCAACTAAGCTAAATTGACTAACAAACGAAGAGCTACGAAGTGGAATTAAACTAGCAATTCTAAACAATGGATAGCCGAAGCAAATAAGGAGAACAGAAATTATTGAGGAAGAAGGTAATAGGGAGACTCACGATTTTTTACGTGGTTCGGTGCAAGCACCTACTCCACGATGCCGAATAACTCAAAGAGTGATGGGACTCTCTCGTCCCTAGCCGGCAACTTACTCGGGAAGCTTTCGGAGGCAAAACCCCGAGCTTGCTTCGGACCCTCACACCGAGGCCGGGCTCCCTCAAAAGTCAAGGGATATCCCGACACCCCGGCACCTTGGTAGGTGTCGACCTCCACTCAAGAGGTGTTTTATACAAGGTTCGCGATGGAGTCTTCGGCTTGGACACGAACCGGCGGAGACTGGAACCTTGGTGTTGATGTCGACAACTTGGCGTCCACGTGCCCGGAGTTGACATCGACCACAGCTTCCCTCGGACTTCGTCTCCGGCGAAGTGGAAGCACCCGGTTCCCTCACCGGGTGACCCCGCCCGTGGCGAGGGTTTCGTTGGTGAAGACTTGACGATGGTGTTGGTGAAGCGGTTCACGGACGAAGGCTTGGACGTCGAAGCTCGAGGATGGCTCGGGAGGACTCAACACCGGCAAGTGAGACCCAAAGAGCTCACACAAAGAACTCACCAGGAGACCCCAAAGCCCATACGAAATCCCGCGGAAAAACCAAGACAAACCATGGGGAAAAGAAGGGGATGACCGTGCTTACCTTCCTTACCTTTCCTCTCCTCTCCTCTCTCTCACTCAAGCACTAACCCTAGGTGTGGAGGCCATGGAAGGAGGAGAGGCCATGGGGAGAAGCTCACACATGAACACAATAGGTGGGGGGCAAAAATAATGAGCTCTCACAAGAGGTGGGGGGCAAAAATAATGAGCTCTCTCAACTCTCTCAGCTCTCCCCGAGTCCCTTATATAGTGCCCAAGTCATGGTGGACAGGTGTCAAGCATCGGGACAGACACAAGTTCAAACGAGTGGCTGTGATGAAGCCAGCAAGCGCAACCGCCTTTCATCGGACGCGTCCGATGAATTCTGGGCGAATGCTGGGATGCGTACGGTACATGTTTGACACTTGTTACCAACGTGGTCGGACGTGTCTAATGCCCCAGTCGGACACGTCCGACAGTGAGGTTGCAAAACCGGGCTTGTGAGGGACTTAGCCAAAATAACGCACACACCTCTCATTGGACGCATCCGATCAGTTGTCGGACGCGTCCGATGAATGACTTCACTCGGACGCCAGCTCGGGTACCCCTGTGACCGCCTCATCGGACGCGTCTGACAGGAGCTCTGCAAATCGGGTGATCTAGGACTTAGCCGCTACTGCTACGCTGCCTTTCATTGGATGCGTCCGAGCACTTGTCGGACACGTCCGATGAACAAGTTTCTTCAGACGGAAGTACTGGCCCCCTGTCCCCAGGTGGTCGGACGCGTCCGATGACTACTTCCTGGTAGCAGTCTCATCTTCCTTCTCATCCTCTCTCACCCACTGTCTCTCACATGGTCTTGAGTGGCTTGGGTCCTTGGGATGAGTTGGTTGGTCACTTTGTCGGCTTTGGACTTGGTGGGTCACACGGAATCTTCCGGATAGGATCGAATCAATTTCTGGATAAGCTCAAGTGTCTTTGGGCGGGAGTTTTTGCGCCTAAGGACTTTAACTCGACTTGGTGGCTACGAAACTACCCGGGACACGACAACATGACCTCGGATGCTTTCGGGTCCACCCGGTGGCATCGACAGCTTGCCAACTACCCCCCTCGGACACCTAGCACTCTCTCGGACGCTCTTGAACATTCTAGATGGACCTAGACTCCCCGGAGAGACGACAACTCGAGTGCTTAATGGGACCGACTTGCCAGAGACTGTCTCCCATGCCATGCTATGCTAGGGACACGCACGCAACCGAAAGACATGAAAAGTATGTGCTAAGCAAAATAATGTCCTTAATTGACATGGCACCAAATGCCAAAACCTATTTGACCTAGGAGTCCTATGAACTTACAATCTCCCCCTTTTTGACAGTTTGGTGTCAAGACCCTGCAAAAGCAATCTCAAGAGTACAAGAGCATATGTCTCATGGCATTGGGGTTAGCTGCATGGCCAATGTCCATATCCAAGTATTGAGCATCTATATCCATAAAGAGCACAATTAAGCAAATGGCAAAGCCTTTACCATTCTAAGCACATCATAGGCAAGCTCAATCATCCTAAGCACATGCTAGTTCATTTTGTGAGCAAATGAGTACAATTCAAACCACTTGAGCACAATCCTATTCAAATGTGAGAGCAAGATACAACCCATATTGGGACTATGCCAATTGCAAGATACAACCCTCAACGGGGACTAAGCATGAGCAAGATACAACCCAGATTTGAGACCATTCAAGAGCAAGTTACATGTAGCAATGAGCAGGAATTTTAAGCACTAATGAGGCATGATCTAGAGCAATCTAAGCACAAGCCAATAGCACAATGACACAAGTCAAGCAAGAAAGGTAGCAAGTGCATATGTGCTCAAGTCTAGCTCCCCCTAGATCATTGCATATGATAATTAAGTGCTGAATTTTGATAAATGGGTTCAAATTTCTCAAAATTTTGCTCTCTTTCTCCCCCTCAACACATGCTCTCATAACTTAGACATTCAACTAACCATGATCACCCCCTTTAGCCAGATTTAGCAAATTTTATAAAGAGATTGATTTGCACATTTCTACATTTCTCTCCCCCTTCTTGTAAGCAAAATGCAAAAAGAAGCACTAAACTGGCACTACTTTGCTCATGCATATGAGAAAACAAACCAAGAGCTCGACAATTTATACCAACGCCAAACGAGACCAATAGACCACTACAAGTCTATCAAATCTAGTGCAAGGTCACTCAATCAACTTAACACAAATTAAGCAAGGTTTAAGTGATCTTTAATCATTAGCAACCAAGCACATGTACTAGATTAACCTATAGCCACAAGTTTCAACCATAGTATTCAAATGCAAAGGAGAATACTAGCTAACAACGCTATTGGAGCTAAACTAGTACTAGTTTGGCAGTCAAGCTTCATAAGAGAAAAAATTGTTTTAGTTGAGCATTCCATTCCTTTATTTTATTAAAAGCATTTGGCACATGCCATTTTTCAAGACTTGCTGCTATTTACAGAATTGTTGGCAGCTTATTCATTATTTTTATTTTTGCTCAACAGGTTTTTTGAAAAGACTCTCATTTAGCAATCCTGCTACCCCTAGTAATAGAATGCCCAATTACACGAGTTAGATTCTAGATTATCCAATGCAAAAGAATAGCACATGAAGGAAGCAAATGGCTCTAGATCATCTAATTCACGTGCAAGGCATCAATTTTAGCAGGTAATTGGTTAAGCTTTAAATGAGTAAGTGACTTAGCTTCCAAGCTCTAGCTCTCAAGACAAGTAATGACTAAAAGGAACAACTCGAGAAGTGGGCATAAAGAGTAAAGCTCAAAGTCACAAATCTCAATGCATAGATATTATAATGGGATCTCTCCCGTAGTCCAGCCTAGATTTTCAAATTGCATTTGACTTATCTAGGATATGTTCAATTCATTGCGCAATTTGCAAAAACAGTTTTTATCTAATGGTTTGGTAAAAATGTCGGCAAGCTGGTCATCTGTTCTCACGTGCTCAAGCACAATGTCACCCTTTGCTACGTGCTCTCTCAAGAAGTGGTAACGGATGTCAATGTGCTTGGTACGCGAATGTTGGACCGATTGCACGCAATTTTTACCGCACTCTCATTATCGCACAATAGGGGTACATGATCAAGTTTTATGCCATAGTCATACAAAGACTGTGTAAGGAATAGCAATTGAGCGCAACTACTCCCTGCCGCTATGTATTCGGCCTCGGCCGTTGATAGCGCCACGGAGTTTTGCTTCTTAGAGGCCCAAGACACTAAGCATCTACCTAGAAAATGGCAGGCGCCCGAAGTGCTTTTGCGGTCAATCTTGCAACCGGCATAATCGCTGTCGGTATACCCAAGTAACTCAAACCGCGCACCCTTCGGAAACCAAATACTAATACTAGGTGTATGCTTAAGGTATCTAAATATGCGTTTGACAGCTTTTAAATGCATTTCTCTAGGGGATGCTTGGAATCGAGCACATATGCAAACGCTAAACATGATATCCAGCCTAGAAGCAGTCAAGTAAAACAAGGCACCAATCATAGAGCGATAGAGCTTGGGATCAATAGGAGTACCTTGAGTGTCGAGGTCGAGATGCCCATTCGTCGCCATAGGAGTCCGTATGGGCTTACAATCCCCCAGCTTGAAGCGCTTGAGCAAGTCGGTGATGTACTTCTCCTGAGAGACAAAGTGCCCATGCGAAGCTGACGAATTTGAAACCCAAGAAAGAAGCTGAGCTCTCTCATCATCGACATCTCAAACTCCTTGGCCGTCAATTGGCTGAACTCTATGCACAGAGACTCGTTGGAGCTACCAAATATGATATCATCCACAAAGCCCTGGCAGAGGAAGAGGTCTCCATCTATCACTTTGGTAAACAATGTTGAGTCAACTCGCCCAACTCTGAATCCCTTCTCTGTCAGGAAGTCCCTCAGCCTCTCATACCAAGCCCGTGGTGCTTGTTTCAGTCCATACAGCGCCTTTGACAGTTTGTACACAAGATCAGAGTGTTGTGGGTCCTCAAAGCCTAGAGGCTGCTCCATGTACACTAACTCACAGATGTAGCCGTTGAGGAATGCACTCTTGACATCCATCTGTTTTAGCACAATGTTGTGGCATGTTGCGAATGCCACAAGCAACCTAATTGCATCCAAACGGGCCACCGGTGCGTAAGTGTCTCCACAATCAATCCCCTCGATCTGTGAGTATCCCTGTGCCACGAGTCTAGCCTTGTTTCTGACCACTGACCTGAACTCATTCTGCTTGTTCTTGAACACCCACTTGGTGCCGATCACGTTGCAGTCCGTTGGCCTCTCAACAAATGTCCAGACCTTGTTCCTGCCAAAGTTGTTGAGCTCCTCGTGCATGGCATTTATCCAGTCGGCATCCTCAAGTGCCTCCTCGACCTTCTTTGGCTCAAGCTCAGAGACAAAGGCCTGAAACTCACAAACATTGGCTGTCCTGGACCTAGTCTGCACTCCACGTGTCGGATCGCCAATCACCTGCCCGGCTGGGTGGTCACGGGCAACGGTGTGGTGCAGCTGACTCAACCTGCTCTGTGGTTGCCCCTGGTGCTGACTCTGTAGCTGTGCTATCCTCTGGCTGAGCTGTAGCTGGAGCAGGCGCTGACTCAGTGGAGCTGTTGTGCTGAGGTGATGCTCCCCCTGAGTCAACTGCCCGGTCAGGTGTCGGTGGAGGAACTGGTGCTGGCACTGGCTCATCCTCAGGCTGAGCCTCCACTAGCCTGACATCTCCGACTGGCATCTGCTACATTGCTCTAGTCAAGTCCTCTTCTGCCAAGTCATCCAAACTGTCAAACTACCCCTGGGACCCGTCTGTCTCATCAAACTTGACGTCACAGCTCTCCTCTACAAGTCCTGTCCTCTTGTTGAACACCCGGTAAGACTGCGATCTGGAGGCATATCCCAAGAAGAAGCCCTCATCAACTTTGCTCTGAAACTTTCCCAAGTGCTGGCGCTTCTTGTATATGTACACCTTGCTACCGAAGAGCCGGAAGTAGCTGACAGTTGGCTTTCTTCCCACCAGAAGCTCATAGGCAGTCTTGTTGACCAACTTGTGCAGGTACAATCGTTGACGCAGTGACAAGCAGTGTTGATCGTCTCAGCCCAGAACTCATCAGGCGTCTTGTACTCATCCAGCATTGTCCTTGACATCTCAATCAATATTCTGTTCTTCCGCTCAACTATGCCATTCTGCTCCGGAGTGTAAGTGGCAGAGAATTGATGCCCTATTCCTTGCTCATCACAGAAATATTTCACATTAGTATTCAAAAACTCCGATCCATTGTCACTTCTCACCCGTTTTATTAAACATTCAAATTCCTTTTGAGCCCTTTTTGCAAATCTTTTAAAAGTGTCCCCAACAGGGCTTTTATCAGGCAAAAAGAAAACCCAGGTGTAACAGGGGAAGTCGTCAACTACCACTAAGCAGTGCAAGTTGCCCCCTAAGCTGGCATATGTGGTAGGACCGAAGAGATCCATGTGCAACATTTCTAGTGGACGCGAAGTTGACATCACGCTCTTGGCTGTGTGCGGACTAGTGACTTCCTTCCAAACTTAACATGCGCTACACAACCTAAACTTATCAAAAGTAACATCCTTAACTCCGCGAATGAAATCGTTTTTCACCAACTTCTTAAGATTGACAATTCCCACATGCCCCAGGCGCCTGTGCCAAAGCCATCCAAGCTCGACTTTGGCGAGTAGGAAAGACAGAACATTTGTGGGAGGCAACTCAAATTTTGCAAGAAACAAGTTTTGGAAACGGAAAGCTTTGAACACCAAATTTTCATATTCATCCAAAAACCTCATTTCAGTTGGTAAGACATGACAATGGAACCCCAGGTCGAGTAACTGGGCAATGGAGATCAAATTATAATGCAATGTTTCAACGAGGAGGCCATTCTGAATTGAAATCTCTAGAGAAATGTATACCTCCCCGGATCCAATCACTCGACCGTGGCTCCCATCACCAAAGGCTACCTTCCTTAGGAAGCCTTCTTCCCCGAGTGAGGTGAACAACCGCGCGTTTCCCGTCATATGCTGTGTGCACCCACTGTCCATGACCCAATGACGACCGCCGGTCCTGTAGTTCACCTGCACTCAAAGCCACAAGAGAAAGTCACTTCGAGGACTCAGGAACCCATTTGATGGGTCCGCAAGGGTTAGTCTTAGAAACAGCAAAGGAATCAACAAGTGACTTCTTGACCCACACACATGCCCTGTGGTCGTTCTCTTCTGGTCGACTCACAAATCTAGCTACTATCCTACCACGCTCGCCTATCCTGAGCATGTAGTTTCCATCTAGCTCTAAGTGATTCCTAGGAAGGATTGGGTTTGGTCTAGTCCACCTGTAAGGTCTAGGCTGTGCCCTAGGTGGAGCTCTCCTACCTACAAAGCCTCTGGGCTTCCCCTGGAATCTAGCTGGTGGGTAGTAAGGTCTAGGCTGTCTGTATCTACTCTTTTGCCTATACCCATCCCACCTGTTCTGCCTACCTGCCCAGACAGGGTATTGTAAGTTCATAGGACTCCTATCCAATAGGTTTTGGCATTTGGTGCCACGTCAACTAAGGACATTATTTTGCTTAGCACATTCTCTACATGTCTTTGTGTTGTGTGCGTGTCCGAGACTCGAGCACTGCTGTACGAGTCTCAGTCTCTGGCAAGTCGGTCCCATTGAGCACTCGTCTTCGTCTCTCCGGGAATGGGCTAGAACGGTCTAGATGGCTCAAGAGAGTCCGAGAGAGTGCCAGGTGTCCGAGGGGTAGCTGGCTAGTTGTCGACTCCACTAGGTGAGCCCGGAGGCATCCGAGGCGAGGTAGGTCGTATTCGGGGAAGTTCCGTAGCCTCCAAGTCTTGTTAAACCTTAGGCGCGAAAACTCCCGCCCAAAGTGACCTAGAGCCTATCCAAAAAGATTCGAACACATCTGGAAGCCTCCGTGGGTCCCACTAGCTCCAAAAGCTGAAAAAGTGTTCAAACAAACCACCTAAAGCATCCAATATGCAAGAGAGAGTGTAGATGAGACAGGGAGTGAGGAGATGCCCGGGTGCATATTTTTCACCTCAACGGATGGGGTCCGATTGGGTAGAAAAGTAGAGGCCCAAAGCTATATTCTCGTCAGACGGCGTTCGGAACCCATCGGATGGCGTCCGATCACGCCTACTGCACACGTAAACGTTACTGTTGGACGGCGTCCGAAGCTCCCGGACGGCGTCCGATGCTCAGATCTGTGCACCAGTACACTTCACCGGACGGTGTCCGATGAGGCTCCGGACGGCGTCCGATGAGAGCCGATTTCTCAAATCTGTCACATCCCAGCCACCCATTTGAATGTCTAATAGCTCCGATCTTCGACACGTGTGTAGAACGACTTGAGGGCTATATAAGGGGCTCGGGATGGACTCCAAAATCTGAGAGAGCTCATTGTTTCCACCCCTATTGCACTTGTGTCCTTGTGAGAGGTTCTCCCCTAGGGTTTGCCTCCACCCATGGCCTTCTCCACCTAGAGCTAGTGTGAGAGAGAGAGGAGAGGAGAGGGAAGGAAGGAGAAAGGTAAGAGAAGGTGGTGCCCTTCCTCCCCCCTAGGTTTTGCCCTTGTTTTGGTTTGGTTTCCATGGTGGTTTGCTTGGCTTTCATGGTGAGATGGTGAGGATTTGGGGGTTTCCCAGTGTTCTTCTTGTGTGTGCTCTTTGGGTCCATTTTTGCCGAGTTTGAGTCTCCGTCTCACCGTCTCTGAGCTCCAAGGTCCGAGCTTCTCCAAGCCGTACCACTTCAATCGCTTCTACTACTTCACCAACGAAATTCCAAGCCTCGGGCTTGGTCACCTAGTGCGGGAACCGGGTGCTTCCACCTTCACCGGAGTTGAAGTCCGAGGAAAACTGTGGTGGACGTCAACTTCGGATGAGAGGAGGAAATCGTCAAGTTGCCGACATCAAGAGCAAGCTTCAGGTCTCCGTCGGTTCCGCGTCAAGCCAAAGACCTCCGAAGAAGAAGCTTGTACAAATACCACCTTTGCGGTGGTCGACGCCTACACACGGCGCCGGGGTGTTGGGATAGCCGTCGACTTGTGACGGTGCCCGACCTCGGTGTACCTGGTCGGAGGCGAGCCTTGGGCCTACTGGTCTAAAAGCCTACCAAGTGGATTGACAGGTAGGGACGAGAGGGTCCCGGTAACTCTCGGGTGACTTCGGCATCGAGGAGTAGGTGCTTCGCATCGAACCTCGTTAAAAAATTGAGGTCCATCTCTTTTACCCTTTTCGCATTGACTTTATGCAAATTTACTTAGCTTCGGCTATTGCACTAGACCTTCGGGTATTAGGATAGGCGTTAGTTTCCGCTACATTAGCTCTCGATAGTTAGTGGTTTTAGTCAATCCATTTAGGTCTTTGTAGCTTGCTTTAACTTGACTAAAACACAACAAGAACCAAAAATAGTTTAAATTGCGCCTATTCACCCCCCTCTAGGCCATAGATTCCTTCAGGTACCTACCCCAAGAGTCTCCTCAGCTAGTATCCCAAGTTATTTGCCTATTGTTCACAACAGGTATGGACTATATGGGCCCCGGGTATCCTCTAGAAGACCCATAAGGGAGCAGATAGGGGGCGATCCAAGTTGGCCGGTTGAAGATAAAGACCACTCGGGCTACGCGTGGCATGAGCCGCAAGGGAGTTCCTAAGGATATAATCTATCTCCATGTAATTAGCAGATTAACACGTGCATTCCATCTAACAGCATAACAGAATTAGGTACCACGGCAACCTTGTAACTCTATCTCCCCCTGCACTATATAAAGGGAGGGGGTAGAGGCCGTAGAGGCAGGATCATCTTCAGCATCATCATCGAGCATACATTGTAATCCTGGTCATCTTGCATCCCGCATATTGACCAACCATAATCCCATAGCATTCTTTGTTTCTAGAACAAAGATGCATAAATCAATTATCATTTTAATTTCTCCCGTTGCAACGCACGGGTATTTTTGCTAGTTTTTTTAATAAAGAGAATAGAGTTTCCACTTTTTTTTCATTAGTCTTCTTCGTCCGTTGTCCGTCCGAGCCCTCTCCTTCTCTTCCCCGCCGCCTCTCGCTGAGAATTTTGATCTTTTGTCCCAAAGTTGAGCTGCCTTGTATTCACAACGCTTGTATTGCTCTCCCACAACCCCGTTTTCACGGTTTAGGCTGCTCCCATTTCGCTCGCCGCTACTACGGGAATCGCTTTTGCTTTATTTTCCTCTGGCTACTAAAATGTTTCAGTTCGTCAGGTTGTCTCTTGCCTGCTCATGGATTCAGCAGGCAGTTCAAAAGGTTGACCCATTTGGAAATCTTCGGATCTATGCTTATTTTCGGATTTTTTGCCCCAAATAGACCAACCCATTACTCTTTTCATTCTGAGGGGTTATTTGCAAAGTTGCCTTCTTTTACCAAATAGACCGCCGCTGTCCCCCCACCGGCGCCGCCGGCACCATGGCTGGCCCCTCCTCACCGGCGGCCTCCCCACGGCCGTCCTCCCCGCCACCGCCGGCAGTGCCATGGCCGGCGCCCTCCCCGCTGCACGACGCCATGGCGGCCCTCTCCTCACCGGCAGTCTCCCCACGGTCGTCCTCCCAGTCACCGCCGGCAGCGCCATGGCCGACGCCCTCCCAGCTGCACGACGCCATGGCGGCCCCCTCCTCACCGGCGGCCTCCCCAAGGCCGTCCTCCCTGCTGCATGACGCCATGGCACCTCACCGGCGGCCTCCCCACCGCCGTCCTCCCCGCCATCGGCGGCGGCGCCATGGCCGGCGCCCTCCCCGCTGCAGCGGTTTGTTTATTGGCTACTTTGTAAAGAGCCCCCTAAAGCAAAAACTATACGGCGTTAGTCCATCTAGGACAAAAAATCCAAAGCAACTCAATTTAGAGCAAAAAAAAATACTAGGCAGCTCAGCTTTGGGGCAAACCATCAAATTTCTCCCTCTCGCTCATGCCGCCGCCGCCGTCATACATACACCTCCACATCCCACGCACGCCACGCTCTGCGCTCCCTCGCTCGCTCGCCGCTCGCTCCCTCCGGCGACCGCCGCGCCGCCTCCTTCCCCGGCAGATCCCGCCGCCGCCTCCCTGGTCCTCTTCCTCGTCCTCTCCCTCGTTTTGTTGTTGCTGTCTTGTGGGTTCGGATTTGATCGCGCTCCTCCCGGCTGACCCTCCGCCCCTTGCCAGCGACGGAGACGGAGACGGCGCTGGCCTTCGCCTCCTCCCGTGGCCTGATCGACGCCGCCGAAGCTCTCCTCCCCGGGCGACGCGGCTGTGGGCTTCCCCTCCAGTAGGCGGGGCCGGGTGGGCGCGCCGGTGGGGCAGGCCGGGGCGAGGCGGGTGGAGGCGTGACACGTTCCCGACCCGCCCCATCTAGATCTCTAGCTTCTCTCGCCCGTGCAAGCCGTCCGCAAGATCTCCGGCGACTGCCGCAGGTACCGGGGTTCCCTTCCGCGCACGCCCGGGTAGCTGCCCCCCTGCCCGGGCCGGTGGATCCACCAATGGTGGTTGATATCCTGGTTGCTGTGGCAGGTCCGTGGAAGGAGCGATTTATGGGTTCGAAGCCGGTGGACGATGCTTGATGCCGCTGCTGGGGTTCACTACTCGGCACTCCGTCTGGAAGAGTTGGATCTCCAGGGCTCCATGTCGGGACACGAGGAACAGCCGAGGACATCAGGCCTGGTTTATGGGCACCAGGAACCATTTGTCATTGGTTAGCACCAGGAACCATTTGTCATTGTTTAGTGGATGCTGATTGCTGCATATCTATTTCTTGTGTGAAATTAGCTAAACATCGATTGCGATGTTCAGTGTGGCTGTAGCCTGTTTTCTACCAAATGCGCTGCACCCTGATTTGGTTTATGTCAAATACATTGCTGGAAGTAATTATTTCGTAACCTGCATATATTTCCCCAAATCAGGTGTCTAGCCACAGATTTCAGTAAGAAAATTGAGTGCAGAGCTTTAATTGGAGAATAAAAGATGCCCAACATTGATGAAATTATGGCATAACATGTTTCTTCTTTTGCATTAGAATAGAATTGCACTGTGATTTGCCCCCATGTTTCCATTTGCATTGAACGACTTGAGGATTGACAAAACGCATGCCCTGTGTTTTCAAATTTGGTACTGTTGGATAAATGTCTTAGCTCAGTATTTGATGTATCGTAGCTCTTTGTGTTTTACCATTCAATTTTTGTAAAGAATTGACATAAGATCTGCCTGGCGAGTTGTCATTGTGCAAGTAAGTTCCTGAAATCAGGCCAACATTTTCATCTGGTAGTAGTGTTATGAAACAACTTAATTCTGTTTAATTATGTTTTTTTCAGGCTATGGTTTTGTCTAATAACAATTAAAACATTAGTATTTACACTTGTGCCAATACCTCTGTAGTAAGTATCATTCATCGCACCCTGTATTAGTTCTTATGTCAATAGCTGTGACTTTGAAAGATTATGCGGATTGGGTATCCAATCAATTAATCCAACAAACCAAGAATGATTCATATTGCAAATAGATGGAATATTAACTTTGAGGTATCATACATCAACTAGAATGATTCATATTGCAAATAGATGGAATATTAACTTTGAGGTATCATACATCAACATTGTGTGCAGGCCAATGGTAAATTGTAACATCTTGTATTTTATTAGTGTGTTGGAAGACATTTATTTTGGTTGCCAATGATCCTGAGGTTCTGGCAAGTGCCGCTGATTTTTTTGGGGCCGGAGTATAATGGCTTAGATTAAAAAAAAATATTAAAAATTCTGATTACATACTAAAGATGATATAATATAATTATTTTAGTCATCCGATCAAGTGTGGAACCAAATTATAACAGCACAAAGAAATTCTCACGTAAATAAAAAAATAAAAGATCTACGCGGCTTAGATTAAAAGAAAATATTAGAAATTCAGACTAAATTGCGGCTGAACATTAGAATTGTGGAGCTATCTTTTGAAGATAGAATGGGTATATTTATTCTTCTTCTAATTGATCATTTACTATGTACTTTGTTCATAAAAAAGGGCCGCAACACAACCATTCATTACTTGGAAGTTTGCAAACTTCACTTTCTGCGTTGTTGTGTACTGAATGATGATCAAGAAATCCTAGCGTTGCTACGACCACTTCATATCATCTTCCTACAAAATCTAGACATTCATTAGCTGCTTTTGTTGAAGAGGTATGCAAACACTGTTCATTTTGTCTCTAACTGAAATGTAATTTTCTGTTCTTTTGTTGAGTCCATATATATTGTAGTGAGATGAGAAATTTATTGTTTCATCCAATTATTTAGTTTTTTTTTGCGCTTGATGGGAGGCTCGGCCTCAGATGCATTTGGCTGAAATTGTACAAGGAGACATATACATTCATCTCTACGTGTGTATATGAATATTTTGAGCATGTGTTTGTTATCTTTATAGATACCTAAAATACTAAATGGATGCCCTTGTTTGCTAATAATGATTATATGTTTCATCGTTTTTTATTCTCGATTAACTTGGAACCATGCTTATGGAGCTAGGTCTTTGGGCCTTGCTTATGGGGCTAGGGACGTGCGAGGATTTTTATTTCTCCCGTTGCAACGAGGAGCATCTTTGCTAATTTATAAGGGGCTAGGTATTTGGGCCAAGCTTATGGGGTTAGGGGTATGAAAGGATGTTTATTTCTCCCGTTGCAACGCATGGGTATTTTTGCTAGTATATATATATAATAATAATAAAGAGAATAACGTTTCCATCTTCATCCGTCCGTCAGCCCTCCAGCTCCATCCGATCGCAATCGAACGGCTCCGCCCGCGCACGCCCACGTGAAACCGTAGCGGGCCGCGCCTTCTCTGCCTGCCAGCCGTGTGCCGCGCGCGTCCCTCCTCCCTCTTTCTCTCCTCCACCGCTGCCCTCCCTCTCCTCCCCTCCACCATCTCCTCGCCTGGCCCGCACCCCGGCGACCCCCCGCGAGAGCGCCCACGCCGAGAAGCAACCACACGCCCGAGCCTGACACGCGCGGCTAGGGTTTGCCCCTCGATCCGGCATTGCGGAGGCCCTCGCGCGGCGGAGGGCGCTCAAGCGGCGGCCTCGCGTGATTTGGATGGTGGGCCGCGGCACCGGGGCTTAGATCTGAGATGGCCGACGGCTGCGGCGACGAGGGGAATGCTTCGGCGCACAAGGGCTCCGCACGCCGGCGGGGCCCGTTGCAGCCGGGCCTGGACGCCGACGAGCTCCTCACGCTGATGCACGGGTCGAATCCCGTCAAGGTTGAGCTCAACCGGCTGGAGAACGAAGTGAGGGGTGAGTTGATTCGCGCATTGGTTATGCTTGCTTTGGGTGGTTTTTCGATGTCTTCTGGGGATCTCACGGCGCGTTGGTTGGTGTTTCGCCGTGGTTTTTTAGATAAGGACAGGGAGCTTGGTGAGGCGCAGGCGGAGATAAAGGCGCTGCAGCTGTCGGAGGGCTCGGGAGAAGGCCGTCGAGGAGGTAATCTGCTGCTGCGCTTCACTATTCGTGGATAAAATTACGTGTTATGGGGGTTTATACATCAATATATCATCGTTTCATTTGTCCTGGAGATTGGAGCGGTGTCAATGAACGAGAAATCCAGAGCTAAATTAGGTGGATTTGGGGAAATATCTTCCGGGTGATGTAGTTTTGGCAGAAATGTTAGGGAACAAGATCTGATACCCTGCGGCTTTCTTTGTGGGGGATGCTATTTGGTTGCGCTGGGGCCTGCTCCGCCCGCCTGACGTGTGGGGCCCTCGCCCGGCGCTTGAGGGGCTCGCCCACACGCTGGGGCCTGCTCCGCCCGCCTGACGTGTGGGGCCCTCGCCCGGCGCTTGAGGGGCTCGCCCACACGCTGGGGCCTGCTCCGCCCGCCTGACGTGTGGGGCCCTCGCCCGGCGCTTGAGGGGCTCGCCCACACGCTGGGGCCTGCTCCGCCCGCCTGACCTCCGCCCGCCTGACGTGTGGGGCCCTCGCCCGGTCTTCTCCGAGACTCTTTATACCCCGGTATTTATTATACCGACAAGGCTAGAACGGTCTAGATGGTTCGAGAGAGTCTGAGAGAGTGACAAGTGTCCGAGGGGGTAGCTGGCTAGTTGTCGATTCCACTAGGTGAGCCCGGAGGCATCCGAGGCAGGATAGGTCGTGTCCAGGAAGTTTTCGTAGCCACCAAGTCGAACTAGTGCACTTGGCACAAAAACTCCCGCCCAAATGATCTAGAGCTTATCCAAACGTGTTCAAACCTATCCGGAGGCTTAGTGGGTCCCACCGTGTCCAACGTTGAGTCTCTCCAGCACCAAAAACCGACAAACTCACTTAACCACCTTCTCTAAGCCTTCTAGGATCAAGAGGAAGAGAGATGTGTGTGAGGGGGTGAGAGAGAAGTGAGGGGTTCTAGCTGAGCACTTGCGCCCTCATCAGACGGCGTCCGAAGGGCTCCGGATGGCGCCCGACGCGCTACAGCGCACGCGGGATCCCACCGTCGGACGGCGTCCGAAGCGCCCCGGACGGCGTCCGACGCTCGATCTGTGCACCAGTACACCTCACCGGACGGCGTCCGATGAGGTACCGGACAACGTCCGATGCTCAGATCTGTGCACAGTACACCTCACCGGACGTGAGGCTCCGGAAGGCGTCCGATGAGAGCGGATTTCTCAGATCTGAAGCATCCGAGCCACACGTTTTGAACCATCCTTGCTCCGATCTTCGACACGTGTCTCTGGCGTGCTGGGGTCTATAAATAGGACTCTGGGGAGGCTAGCAAATCTGAGAGAGCTCATTGTTTCCACCCCTATTGTACTTGTGTCCTTGTGATAGCTTCTCCCCTAGGGTTTGCCTCCTCCCATGGCCTTCTCCACCTAGAGCTAGTGTGAGAGAGAGAGGAGAGGAGAGGGAAGGAAGGAGAAAGGTAAGTGGTGCCCTTCCTCCCCCTAGGTTTTGCCCTTGTTTTGGTTTGGTTTCCATGGTAGGTTGCTTGGCTTCCATGGTGAGATGGTTTCCCGGTGTTCTTCTTGTGTGTGCTCTTTGGGTCCGTTTTTGCTCTGTCTCACCGTCTCCGAGCTCCAAGGTCCAAGCTTCTCCAAGCCGTACCACTTCAATCGCTTCTACCACTTCACCAACGAAATTCCATGCCTCGGGCTTGGTCACCCGGTGCGGGAATCGGGTGCATCCACCTTCACCGGAGTTGAAGTCCGAGGGAAGCTGTGGTGGACGTCAACTCCGGGCGAGAGGAGGAAATCGTTAAGTTGCCGACGTCAAGAGCAAGCTTTGGGTCTCCGTCGGTTCCGCGTCAAGCCGAAGACCTCCGAAGAAGAAGCTTGTACAAATACCACCTTTGCGGTGGTCGACGCCTACACACGGCGCCGGGGTGTTGGGATAGCCGTCGACTTGTGACGGAGCCCGACCTGTACTTGGTCGGAGGCGAGCCTTGGCCCTTCTGGCCTAAAAGCCTACCAAGTGGATTGCCGGGTAGGGACGAGAGGGTCCTGGTCACTCTCGGGTGACTTCGGCATCGAGGAGTAGGTGCTTCGCATCGAACCTCGTTAAAAAATCGAGGTCCATCTCTTTTACCCTTCTCGCATTTACTTTACGCAAATTTACTTAGCTTCGGCTATTGCACTAGACCTTCGGGTATTAGGATAGGCGTTAGTTTCCGCTACATTAGCTCTCGATAGCTAGTAGTTTTAGTCAATCCATTTAGGTCTTTGTAGCTTTCTTTAACTTGACTAAAACACAACAAAAACCAAACATAGTTTAAAATTGTGCCTATTCACCCCCTCTAGGCCATAGACTCCTTCAACAAGACTGCTACTCTCCATGTGTATGGTGAGAGTCTTCTAGTACTCGAGCATTAGGGACGAATGGGCCCCGGGTCCCCGTTAGCGCATGTGTTGTGCACGGTGCGACCTTGCTCAACGGTGAGTAGGTGTGCATGTGTTGCACACCGAACATCGGTCAAACAAATCACCGTGTCACTTGCATTTACATTTATAGCATTTGATTGGAGACTGCCTGTTGCCGTGTGCCATTGAGCCACGAGGAGTTGGGTTGCTAGTGTTTGTTGCTTCCGCTCGTGCATGTGACTAGAACTGTTTAGGCTTCCGCTTGCTTGCTCTAGTCATTCGTTGTGCTTCCGTTGCGCTAATTGTTAAACCGGCTAACTCAAGGTGCAATTGGCGCGGGTTGAGATTAGAAAGTTAAAAATTTGCAAAAGCCGCCAATTCACCCCCTCTTGGCCTCGGATCCTTTCACCTACACATGGTGAGGCAAGTGTTGGCGATTCTTATGCCTTGCTGTGGCCGTTCTCCTTCGATCTGGGTGGAAGTGGTGGCTAGGTCTTTTCCCCCACTCTACATATGGGTAAATCAATGGAAGCGATGGGTAAAATTGTCCATATATGGCTAAAAAACGACAAGGTAATGGTCACATAACGGAGCAATCTAGAGTGGCAAATATGACATCTGAATTTAGTTGGATGACAAATAAGCAATCATAAAGCTTGGCAATGGCAAATAAGGAATTAACTCTAAAGGAAAGCGTGCGAGTGACGTTGATTCCTAGTGGGCCTATGTGGTAGGCGTGTCCGAAGCGCGCGGTCTTCCGATTGTCAATGTTTCCAAAATTCAATTTGTTTTTTTTGAAATTTCAAAAATTTTGAATTTTTCACCAACAGTCGATTTATTTTCTCTGCCGAAATTCAAAGCTCTACTTTCATCGAAGTATATACACTCATAAATTAGAAGCTTTGCATGTTGCTGTAAATTTATGTAAATTTAGAACCCTCTAAACCCTACAATTTTTTTTATGCTTTACATTACGGCGTACATTATATACTCTAAGGGTGTGTTTGGTTGGGCCGTTTTGGACGGTCCTGTCCAGTATGGGATGATTTTTTGTTTGATTGAGTAAAAACGGATGGGTTTCCGTCACTGGTACGTGCAGACGGAAGGACGGCTTGATCCGATTGAATTTGGAAAGTCAAGCTCGTCTCGATCTCCTCCCCCATGCGCCTCCCCCCACCCACCACCACCACACACGAGCGCCGCCACCTCCTCTCTCTACGCATCCCCGGCGACGGCGCGCGCCTCCTCCTCCTCCTCCTCATCCCCGGCGACGGCGGCGCGGCGCGGGTAGGCATGGGGCGGAGGAGGGAAGAAGGGGAAGGCGGCGGAGGAAGTAGGGGGCATGGCGGCGACGGTGGCTCGGCGTCGGTGGTGAATCGGGCACTGCAGCCGGAGGAGCCGCCGCTGGCGTCGCAACTGGAGGAGTCCACACCCCTCGGTTATGGCGTCGCTGCTGCAGTGCTGCCTCCCTACTGGCCAACGCATCCCACCACCACCTTGCACATGAAGATCAAGGAAGCCACGAGCGAACAGCTGCTCTGCCTTTGCCCCAGCCCCTGCTCACGCGGCAAGGTGTTCTCCCCTTTCCTGCCTTATCTAGGATCTCGGGGTTTGGGTGCCTCAAATTGCATCAAAAAATTGATCTTTTGGTGGGCTTTTCTTGGCCCTCTGGGATGCGGTGCACTGTGGGGAGTTGCCAACGATGCAATCTCGGAATCTCTCCTGTCTTGATGTCCTTTGGTTTATAGGGATCTTTCGATTGGTGATTGATTCTGGTAGCGAGGTTGGGTTTTGATTGGGTCTATTCCAAATCAGCATTGTTGGAAGTCGTTTAGATTGAAATATGATATCAACTACTACTCGGTTGCAGTTGCAGATTGCAGTATGAATTGCAGGTTCTTGTGGGATCAAGTGCGCTGGGTTCTTCGGCGTCCTCAGCTCCGCGCCGGCACCGGCGCCGTCATCCTCATACGGAGTCATGCTGGATAGAGCAAGGGAACCAAACAGAGCAAAAGGCATGGATCCATCCCTCATGGCCTGGCCCCATGCCAAAAATCATCCAGGATGGTGATGGTTGGTCTAACCAAACACATCCTAAAATATTCTCTCACCTACCCTTTGTCTAAACCCTAACACTATCACCATATATAAACTCCACCTAGCTTTGCTATGCCAATCGGGGAACAAAAAAAACACAACCGGCCGCGGCCGCCCCCTTGGTTCGTCTCCAAAGCGTAGCCATCCTCCGGCGAATGCCCATGGCGAAGGAGGATCGCATAGCCAGGGCCTCCGACGAGCCCAACACCGCGACCAATAGGAGGTTGAACCTCTTCCCCCTCGCTCCATCTCCCCCTGAAAATCCCATTCCGTGGAGATCCGGCGCTCTACCGCTACTATTCTCCCGCACCTGGTCGCGAAATCTCCTTGGCCATGGGATCCGTGGTTGCGCAGCATGGGGGCTGGAAGGCACCGGACCAACTAAAACATGTGTGGTTGTTTCGTAGGATGAAGAGGAAGCGGACTCTGCCCGCAGAAGACCTTGTCCCTGGGGCAGCCGCCGCCGTCGCCGTGGTATGAACATCGTTGCGCTCTCAGTATCCCGTAGCTCCGCTGCCGAATGTAGACACCATATACTTTGTAGCCGGAGCTTGTTGTCTGAGATTGTTGTTTGAGATTGTTTCCATGTTACTATGTATGTTTTTCTTGCCAGGCAAAAATGCCAGATCAGCTGAAAACACGAGAAATTGTTATAAATGATGCTGACCTATCTGTTCAATTTGAACTTACAAAGAGGCAAACACAGGACAACGTAAAATTTTAATTGGACAACTACTTCCCATGTAAAAATCATTTATATTATTAAAATTCACTTTTGCATAGAGTACATTGTAATTTGTAGTAGAGGTAGTAATTATTCGGTTCCTATTTAACAGATTGAGCGATGTACCAATACTGTGATTACTACCAGGTATGTGACATGCACATTGGCTGTGACATAGGATAGGTCCTTCATGGTATTTACTTGCTTTGACCTGGCTAGGGGAAAGTACCATCCTCCAAATGGACTACTGCCTGATGGAGAGAAACCATTGTATCTACATATTTCTGCCGGATCTGAGGTAAACCCTATAATGAAGCTATTGCTTATTAAATTTTTCCTTTTCCCCTGTTGTACCATAATTTTTTAGCACTCTGAAATCTAAATTAGTGCTGCACTTAAAATTTGTATATTGCAATCACTACTTAATCTGATGGAAGAAGTTTTTACTGCAAGTCCTTATTGAATGTGTCCACAACATCATGTTATTTTTCTAGTTTTTCCTGTGATAAATGTCAAATCGTTCATTATTATTCTGTCTTCCCTAGGCGGCACCTAGACTCGTGTTGGTCTCTTGAGTCCCACCTTGCTTTTGGCCTAGGTGGCCACCTAGGCAGCTCTAGGCGGCATCTAGACGATGATTAGGTTGTTTTAGATGTACTTAATGGTTGATGACATGATTATAGAGAATTTTTCTTTTAGAATATATTTTTATTCTCTAATGTCTTAAATATAACATATAAATGCATTCTTTACATTATAGAACATCAATGCATATCTTCGTGAAAATTATTATATTACTGTTCAAACCATTGTCCATGTGTAAATCTGTTTGGCCGCCTAGGCAGACAAGGTGCTAGGCTGTCCTTTCCTGCCCGCTTACCGCATAGCATGTTGGATAACCTTGTTATTATTTTTCTTTCAGTAACACTATCAGAGATAAGTTCTGTCAGGCTGTGAGCTGACTGGTGTGTGTGTGTGTGTACCAGTTCAGTTTCATTATTGATTGGTTAGTTTAAATTGATGTAATGGCCATGGCTTAGGTATTAAGATCATATGGAATTCCATCCAGCTAGGAATCTCAGAGATTTCATATATTTTTTAAATGTTGGATGTCATAAAACAGCCATCACATCAATGGTAATTACAATAGCAGGCGCTAGTTTTGCCACTGCGTGGTTATGTGGGACTCAACATACCTCTCTGTTTGGTGTCTTGTACTCTAGGTGTGAGATATGGTAAATTAGAAGATCAGGTATTAGTTTTGCCAATGTGTGGTTATGTGATTCAACATGCCTATTTTAATGTCATGCATTGTAGCTGTGAAATATCACTCCTTTTCAGTGTTAGTATCTTCCATTGTTTCTATTATTACTATCAGAACAAAATATACATAGCTCCATTAACATACACTTAGTAGCATGTCTGAACAATTGTTTCTGGTAATCTAGCCTATCTATTCTATTTGTAATTTAGTATAAATGATAATTCTTATCGCAATATAACAGCAGGCTAACTTTTTTCTCACTGTAGCTCAAAGGAGGTTGCGAGTGCACCAAAGCTCTTGACCATGCAGTGTCAATGATTGAGGAAATCTTGAAACAAGGCCAAATACCAGAAGCCACATCAGTCCTTTTCAGCGAACAGGTTTCCCCTTTATATCTTAGTTTGTTTGATAATCTGTTGACTAAAAAGCACCTAGCCAAATATTCTGAGTGTAGATTATGTATGCTTTTCAGCTAAACCTTTTTCTACAAAAGCAACACCTTGTAACACTGACAGATAAGAAATCTTACCATGCTATGTAATATTGTAGCAGGATAGGCATCCTTAATCTTGCAAAAGAAATCATGTTAAAAAGAAAGCTATAATTGACAAATCAACGCATCTTCTTATTATACAAAGCGCAAGCAGCTTCACGCCGTTCCGACGCGCGTCCTCTCGCGCCTGGTTCTTCCACGTCGCCTTGCTGCCTCCGGCCGTCGGATCACGCGCCTGTTTCTCGCCACGACCGTCCGCGTGCCGGTCCCTCAGTACGCTCCGCGCTCCAGCCCTCCCGGGGGGTCGGTTGTGCAGATAGAAACAAGGCCAAATACCAGAAGCCACATCAGTCCTTTTCAGCGAACAGGTTTCCCCTTTATATCTTAGTTTGTTTGATAATCTGTTGACTAAAAAGCACCTTGCCAAATATTCTGAGTATAGATTAAGTATGCTTTTCAGCTAAACCTTTTTCTACAAAAGCAACACCTTGTAACACTGACAGATAAGAAATCTTAACATGCTATATAATATTGTAGCAGGATAGGCATCCTTAATCTTGCAAAAGAAATCATGTTAAAAAGAAAACTATAATTGACAAATCAACGCATCATACCGTATTGCCCAGGACCAGCATGTCATAATGGTAGGTCAATGGGGTTCTTCAAATCAAACCTCTTCCGTTGGGCCACATGTGAAGCTAAAATATGGTCAAAAAGTAGAGCCATGTGTAAGAACCACTGCAGCAGGTACAATAGTTAGGAATATGTATGCTAGAGGAATAAAAATAACTTGATCTAACCTGACCCAGACTCAAATGCACCAGTACTAAGTTACCAAGTAAATACAAATACAAGACCGAAAGTCACCACAGACTAGTCATTTTTATATTTCAAACCAAGTCTCACTTAGTAGGTAGTATCATTTTATTTGTCAAGCAATTCTATTCCATACTAGTTGATCTTTCTTTGAATTGGGATTCATATGGTAAACTCCATTAGAATCCATTTACAATCTTGTTATGGATACGTAGGCGTGTAGTATTTTCCATAGTAAGCTCTTTAAGTCTTATATAATAAAGGTTCAATGCTGGTGATTAGTAGCTCTGGGTTTGGGCCACTATTGAGCCATAGAATAAGAGAAGGCCAATATTATTTGCTAGCTATAATTAATTATTTATTTGCACTCTTGCTAGCTGATGATTATTTTGTTCCAATATTTCAAATTCGTGTTTATTTTCAGCTTTCATTATTTGTATTATTGAATGATACCCCCCCCCGTCAGCTAAGAGAAGAAAAGTGAAACGCGGTAAAGATTCACCTGTGACAGCTAAGGGGAAAATTATTGAATGTAGTGATGACGGAAAGGTTATATTAAAATCAAATATCAAGAATGATAGCAGTGGTGGTGAGAATTCTCCTTCGGGGAGGAACGGCAAGGAACTAAAAGAAAATGTAAAGAAGAGAGCTGAAAAGATGGTTCGAAAACATAATAGAAAAAACAAGAGTAAAAAGATAGAAAAAGAAGGTACAAAGAGAAAGGGTAAGAAAAAGGAGAACCGGAAGAAGAATGGTCATAGGAATGCTGCTAACATGAATAGTAAAATCTCAAAGATTAATGTTTTTTCTTTTCTGAGTTGAATATTTTTTTTACATTTTATACTTATTTTCTTACCTGTTATGATTTTGTAAGTTTGAAATTCTTAATTCTTTTCTTTACTCATTATCTTAAATTCCAGAAATGTACGATTGATTCTACAAAGCAATCATATACTAAATACGATTTTGATACGCCAAAGAAACTTTTAAAAAAAGAAGAAATTCAAGGTGGTTGTTTTTCTTTTATGAGTTTTTTGAGCATTTCTTACACTTCATATATCTACCTTTTTACTTGATTTAGTATTTACTTTTTAATTGATTTTTTTCTCAGTTTCCACAATTGCATCATATCCTCTATTGTTCAATGAGCCAGTATTATGTTAAAACTTCATTGAAGATGTATGCAGAGTCACATCAATTGACCGTAACTAAGAAGATTTCTGGTCGGGCCTTGAAAGTACTCGCTGTATTACGTCAAGCAATTAAGATTGTTCTAAAAAAATGCTCTGTTGCTCTATAACCTATACATGAAGCTGGGTTTAATTTGAGTGGACGGTTTACTGCTAAGAACTTTTTAGTTGAGCAAAATAAGAGTTTTTTTATGTATTTTGAAGATGTTAAAGAAATGATATCAAAGAACAGCGACAAGTACAAAAAAGATCTCAAGCAATTTTCAAGAATGGTTAGAGAAAAGGTCTTTGGGCAAATTGGTCTTGGTGAAATATTTCCATAAGATCCTCCACCTCCTAAAATAGAGAGAATATGCCACTGGATGTGTGGAAGTGGGTTACATACTTCTCGCCCTTTTACTCTTCCTTCGGTTTGGCTCCACGAAGGCGCCGCCTAGACTAGGAGCCCCACTCATATTCAAAAGGCGCCCAGCTTTCAAGACGATGATAATAAGTAGACATCTGACACAGTTAAAAACATCATTCTGAGGTATAATCCCCCTGTTTGATGCATGATTTAGTATATATTATTGTAATTATGATTTTTTATGAAAGGCTTACAAGTTTTGAAACACACAAATCAAAGATATGAGAAAATTTGAGGCTAACATGTCAGGTTTTGCTGATTGAATAAACAATGGCAATCTCAACAGTTACATTGTCCAGACTGTCATTCCAGAATAAATCAAAAAAGGTTACAGTTGCAAAACTAATGAAAAAGATTAAGAAAAGCAAACAATGCTACAAGAAAGGTATCTTGAGTGCACTTAGAAGTTTTTGAAAGTTTCGCACTTAGATGCCTTTGAAAGTTCCAACTTTTTTTTCACTGAACTTTTAAAGGCATGTTAGAAAGGCTACAAGAAAGGTAGCGCTGTTGTTTGAGGCTACAGAATAATGTTGAAACTTTTAAAGACATCTAAGTGCACTCAAGATATCTTTCTTATAGCCTTACTTTCTTTTCTTAATCTTTATTAGCTTTTCAACTGTAATCTTCTTTGATTTATTCTGTAAGGACAGAGTCTGGACTATGTAACTGTTCAGATTGCCATGGTTTATCCAATCAGCAAAACCTGACATGTTGGCCTCAAGTTTTCTCATATCTTTGATCTGTGTGTTTCTAAACTTTTCAAACCTTTTATAAAGAGTCATAAGTACAGTAATGTATACTGAATCATGCATCAAACAAATGTGGTATCTCAGAATGATGTTTTTCTTAACTGTGTTAGATGTCATGTATGTAACCCACACATCCAGTGGTATATTCTCTCTTTTTTGGGTGGGTGATCTTGTAAAAATATTTCACCAAGACCAATTTGCCTAAAGACCTCTTCCTACTTGTCGATGTTCTTTGATGTCATTTCTTCAACATCTTTAAGATACACAAAAAAAACTCCCATGTTGCTCCACTAAAAAGTTCTTAGCGGTAAACTGTCCACTCAAGTTAAACCCAGCTTCATGTATAAGTAATAGAGTATCAAAGCATTTTTTTTAGAACAATTTTAGTTGCTTGACTTTTAAGGCTCGAACAAAGATCTTCTTGGTTATGGTCAATTGATGTGACTTTACATACATATTCAGTGAAGTCTTAACATGACACTTGCTAATTGGACAATAGAGGACATTATGTAATTGCCGAAACTGAGAAAAAAAATCAAGTAAAAAAGTAAATACTAAATCAAGTAAAAAGGTAGATATGTGAAGTGTAAGAAATGTTCAAAAAACTCATAAAAGTAAGGACAGCCACCTTAAATTTCTTTTTTTTTAAGTTTCTTTGGCCTGTCAAGATCGCATTTGGTATCTGATTGCTTTGTAGGGGTCAATCGTACATTCTTCGAATTTAAGATTATGAGTTAAAGAAAAGAACTAACAATTTCAAGCTTATAAAACCATAACAGGTAAGAAAATAAGTACAAAATGTAAAAGAAATGTTCAACTCAGGAAAAAAAAAGATTCACCTTTGAGATTTCACTATTTATGTTAGCAGTATTCCTATGACCATTCTTCTTCCGGTTCTCCTTTTTCTTACCCTTTCTCTTTGTACCTTCTTCTTTTTCCATCTTTTTACTCTTGTTCTTTCTATTATGCTTTCGAACCATCTTTTCAGCTCTCTTCTTTGCATTTTCTTTTAGTTCCTTCTTGCCGTTCCTCCCCGAAGGAGAATTCTCACCACCACTGCTTTCATTCTGGATATCTGATTTTGATATAACCTTTCCATCATCACTACATTCAATAATTTGCCCCTTAACTGTCACAGGTGAAACATGAGCTTTCAATCGTGAGTTGTCAACTAAACATGAGTTTATGGAACTTTCAAGGCTTCTAGTTTACTCTTTTTTTAAAACATAAAAGCTGCTCGCGAGCTCTCTGAGAGGTCGCGAGCTCTGTGGATCATCTGGGTGGAGCTAGTGATTTGGAGTTTGCTGGCCATCCATGCATGGATGGGAAAGAACTCATCTCACAATCCGACCAGCTGACGCCGTCATTCTACGCGCAGGCGGCGCAGCACCATCGGATGCTCGCCGCCACCGAGGTCTATAGCCATAACCCCTCCCTGCTCTCCGCCATGTCCACCTTCGTCATCCGCCCCACCCCCATGCCCAACATGAACATAAGCCCCTCCGCCATCCTCCACTCCATCGGCACCATGCAGTTCCAGACGATGGACGCCGCGCCTCCGCCGCCGCCCCCGTTGCTGCAGCAGCACACCACCACCATGGGCTCGGGCTCTGCTGTCTCCGCCGCCGCGAGCCCCGCCGAGCCGGTAAAGAGGAAGGGAGGGAGGCCGCGCAAGTACGGCCCCGACGGCACCATCCTCAACTGAAAGCCACACCACAAACGAACGCAAATCTTATCGGCTGCGCGCGCGTCCGACTCCGCGTCGCCGTTCGCGGGTGCGCGTGCGTCGATCCGCGCCCATCCTCAACTGAAAGCCACACCACACCGCTGCTGCCTCCCTCATGTGGATGTAGGTCAACCGCGTCACCTCTTATCTCTTCTCTCCCCCCATCACTTCATCTGATCTACTTGCAACTAGCAATGACCACCATCTCATCCTCTCTCTCTCCTTCCCTACCTTCTCTCTTCCCCAAGAAAATCATAGCCCAATCTAACTTTTGGGAAGGTCCCAAACTAAAAATATTGGGAGTCCAAATATTAGGAACTGTTGGAGATGCTCTAAGGAGATAAGCCGACATGTCAGCTCTTCCCGATCCCGCCAACCTACCAAAGCCATCGCGCAACTCGCGCCATCTTTTTGCTTCCTCCTCCCTTCCCCAGCACACGCCGAGGCCGAGCTCGCGTCGCGTCGGGCGAGATGAGAGCCGCAGCGTCCCCCGTGCCGACGGTCGTCCTCGCCGTCCCCTCCACCACCGTGAAGCCTCAGCCGGTGGCGGTCGCGTCATCGGCATCGCGGGGAGCAGGCGCAGGGCGGCGCGACGTACTCGCCAGGGTCGCGATGCTGGTGACGGCGGTGGCGGCGCCGCTGTGGGCGCGGACGGCGTCGGACGAGGAGTCGAGGAGTACATGAGCGAGACGAAGGTGATCGGGAAGGTGTGGACGATGACCAGCATGGACAAGGCGGACCCGAACGTGGCGGCGGCGGTGTCGGAGCTGCGGGAGGCGTCCAACACGTGGGTGGCCAAGTACCGGCGGGAGAAGGCGCTGCTGGGGCGGCCGTCGTTCCGGGACATGTACTCTGCGCTCAACGCCGTCTCCGGCCACTACATCAGCTTCGGCTCCACCGCCCCCATCCCCGCCAAGCGCCGCGCCCTCATCCTCGAGGATAGGGATCAAAACGGTTCGGATCCGGTCGGATAGTAGGTCATACCGTATCCTATCCTTAAATTTTTTATCGGATACCGGTTCGGATACGGTTAGCATGAAAATCGGTTCGGATGCGGATGCGGAAACGGTTACTTTCGGATGGGTAGAAAACAGATATCGGTTATTTTACGGACGGATTAAAAACGGATACCGGATACTAAATCGGTTAGCACATAATTTGTATGCAATTAAAACATGCGATAAGAATAATCTAACTAACACATGTTTATAACACATAATTCATTACAATAGTGTATTTAATAACATACATATTACATAATCAAAGGTTCTCTAGTTATTAATCAACACATTGCATCGAAATAGAGTCCAATTTATGCAAGGACATAGAGTTCAATTAATATATAATTCGACAAGGACATAGTGTTCATAAAAACGTACATAATCTAATATAGCGCATAGTTCCAACGCTTACATAATTCCAACATAGCACATAGTTTCAACATAGCATATAGTCCACTCATACATAGTCTCAAAATAGCACATAGTTCAAACATGACTCAATAGTACAACACATTAATATAGTCCAATGAACACAAAATAAAGTTTATGCATGCATGAAGATCTCAACATGTATGTCATCTCTTTTTCTTCGTTCGTCTTCCATTTCTTCAATCTCATCTATCTCCAAATCATTCATTTCATCACATATGTCATCTAAAATTGCATTCTTTATGTCATCTAAAATTGACAAATAATAGAGTAATAGTTAAAAACAAAAGTGCAATATATTACATAGGCACATAGCACCCAATAAAGTCAAGAGATTCTGCAAGCATGTTACAACTTACAAGCTACATGGTAGTTACAGATTATGATTTCGGCAGATGATCCATAATTCTAGAATTACATGATACCTACAGCATATGATTTGCGCCGCTTAAGGGCTTCACGAGCAAGATCCTCGTCACCCTTTTGAAGACCAAGTTGAGCCCTCCGATACCTACACTTATTGAGAAGAATATCATTCAGATATCATTCATGGTATTAATCAAAAACAAACTTCATTAAATACAAATATACAATCACAAGAAGCATGTTCTATACCTATTTCATGTTCTATAGCACTGTTTAGCATTGCATACAGCCATACAGGAGCATGCATGCGCATGCATTTCAGCATTTGTAAGTGTACCTGATGGCTGATGCCCTGGATGGAGGCACACCGCGCGGCGTCGGGGCTCCGGCGGGGAAGGCGGCGAGGCGGCGTCGGGGCTCTGCGGGGAAGGCGGCGTCAGGGCTTCGGTAGGGGGGGGCGGCGGCGTGGAGGCGGCGGCGGCGGGGAAGGCGGCGAGGAGGCGTCGGGGGGCGGCGGTGGGAGGCGGCTGTTCACGGGAGTGGGACAGGGAGGTGGAAGTTACCGAGCTAGGGTTGGAGTTGGATGTAACACAGAGAGAGTGTTGGGCTGTATTGGGCTGGCCGGTTGCCCGGTTGGGCCTTGTTGTTGTTGGCCTGTTGGGCGGTAGGGGTATGCGGATATCCGATTCTATCCGTAGTGTGGATATCCGAATCCGATCCGAATCCGCCGTAAAACATCCATACCATATCCGATCCGAATCCGACAGAAAAATATCGGATACTATCCGAATCCGAAACCGAATCCGCAGCAAACCGTTTTCTCAAAATGGCACTTCGGATCGGATATCCGTCGGATACTATCCGACCCGTTTTCACCCCTACTCGAGGAGATGGACACCGCCGAGAAGGCCCTCGACCCTGGCAGGTGAAGCCCTCAAGGTGAGGCCACCATTGCCAGCACAGCAACCAGCCATAGTCTCGATCCTCTCCTACCAAAATTCACCTGCGGCGCAGCCAAAACCGCGACCTTTTTTTCTTCATTTTTGTGACGGAACGGATGGGAACATCGCGTTGCTTGTCCTGTGCTCGGATTTTGAGCCTTCGAGTGTATGTATGTATTGCTGTACGCTTGTATTAATGGGCAGCAAAGATTGGTTATTAAAGGAAGATTTTCTCCAAAAAACTTTGAAGCGATACTCAGGAGATACATCAGTAAGTTTCCGTTGTTTTTAAGGCAATAGAGGTTTTATTTATGTATCTTAAAATCTTATTTGCTTATAAGCTGAACTTCGAGAGCTTCCTGTGGTAGTTTTAAAAGTCTGGTCAACTTCACCTGACTTGTTTATGAGAGCTATTAGGTGTGGTTTCAAGGTGTGATTTGGAAATAAGTAGATGAAATAAGAAGATAAGATGAAAAGTAGGGGGCCTAAGGATTATTATTGTTTCTGTAGGAGTAGCTTATTTTAGTAGCGGGAGTAGCTTATTATTGTTTTATGTGGGGCCCTATATAGATGATTGACACCGATGTTTTTATATGTTTCTGTGCGCTGCTTTTGATTTTGACTCACTAGACTCTATTTTTGCTATTTCACTCCTTTCAGATGAATATGTCATCTGTAATGGATGCAAGAGCCCAGATACCATTCTTTCAAAGGAGAATCGGCTGTTCTTTCTTCGTTGTGAATAGGTATATTTTGTAGATTAGTATGGACAGTTGTGTTTACTTCCATACAGAGGTGTTACTACTTGTCTGGTCTCATGATTCTTTTGTTCGGAATTCAATTTTGTAATTTTCGCTTTCTATTAGCTTTGCTTTGTAGTTTGTACACCCAATTGTCCTGCACAAATGATGTATTCTTGTGTGTATGTGTTTTTAACAGTTTTACCTACTTAGTTTTTTTTTCATTATGAATGGGTCATATCTACTGCAAACCATTAGAACTTTGCAATGTTGCATTGGTCTCTAAAATTGCAGTATTTGAAAGGGGCTTGCTATCAACACAACCTATGATGACTGGCAAGATTATTGCCTACATTGTCTGAATTATTTTTCGACGATAATTGCAAGAACTGAGGCTCCATGGATTGTCATCATTTTTCTTTTGCAGTGATCATTATATTAGCATTGTTCTCTTTCTGCATGTTGCTTGTTATCAACATTGCCTATGATGACTTGCAAGGTTATTGCCTACATTGTCTGAATTATTTTTTGACAATAATTGCAAGAACTGAGGCTCCATGGATTGTCATAATTTAGCTTTAGCCTTGCATTGCTGATTATAATAGCATTGTTCTCTTTCTGCGTGGTGCTTGTTATCAACACAGCCTATGATGACTTGCAAGATTATTGCCTACATCGTCTGAATTATTTTTGTGACGATAATCGCAAGAACTGAGGCTCCATGTATTGTCATCATTTATCTTTATTGCATTGATCATTATATTATCATTGTTCTCTTTCTGCATGTTACTTGTTATCAACATTGCCTATCATGACTTGCAAGATTATTGCCTACATTGTCTGAATTATTTTTTGACGATAGTTGCAAGAACCGAGGCTTGAAGTAGTAACGTAACTAATCTTCCTGCGTTGCATTGTCTCCTGTAGCTAAGCAGTTCATTACTGATTTTTGTGATATTGATGAATGGTTTCCATAAATATAAGATATTTTTGAACTTCTGGAGTTGTGCACGGGTCGCAAGGTTACTGTTGACAGTCTTGACGACAGTAATCTTGACTCGATATTATTATGTGGAGTCTGTAGCTGAAAAATGACATCATTTCCATTGGCATTCCATTACTAATGGTTCGTTGGGGATTTTACCTATGGTATGATGAGTTTGTGAAACTATTGCCTGCTTTGTAGCTGCTAATTTTTTGTACCTGCGCAGCGTGGTTCATCAAGGTCAGTTGCTCCTATTAAGGCTGGATTTGTGGCTCAAGTTGGCCGTCGCAAGGCTGGGACCTAAGCCAGCCACTGCCCAGACATTTTCTCCCCAGTCAACATAAGATAAATTAATTTTCCGTTTCACAACAATTGCTGCCGACTTTTCTCTCTTCCTACACCGTTTTGTGCATCTGTATCACCTTTTTGTGAAGTGGCATTTGTGTTAACTCACTACTGTGCTTTGGATGCTGCTGTGAGTTTCAATTTATCTGAGAGAATCTAAGATTGCGGCCTATTACCCTTGTTTCATGTTTATTGCAGATCTTGTGTCCATGGTCTTATAAAGCAGACGGTTTAGATTTAACTAAACACCGTGACTACCAAATACTCCCTTTTAAAAAAAATTTCATATAAGATGTATTTTGTATCACTAGGATTAGTTTTTTTTTACCAATGATTATTGGTATAGATTTTGTGTGATTGGGATTCACCGTTCGTTGCAGCTTGTGCCGACAGCCTGATTTTCTGATTGCCTGATTCCTTCCGCAGAACAGCAGCGGAGTTCATCACTTAAGTTGAATTTACAAGCCCTGGAGAACGCATCCTTGTTTTTATATATATTAGGAGATTTATGTATTTACCCCTCTCAGAATCATAAATCATTTATTTACCCCTCTAGTTTCCACGTCAGTGACATACAGTAACTATTTCATTACTGATGTTAATTAGGATGGGCATATAGACATGTTGAGCTCAGATCATACACCATCAACGCCTGATCTCAAACTAATGGAGGAAGGCAACTTCTTAAGGGCATGGGGAGGTATATCATCTCTTCAGGTAAGTTTTCTTTCTGAACAGTCTGTAAATGTTAACTGCTAGCCTTTTAAAAAAGCACTCTAGTCCGTACTACAGTAGTTGTATTGTTGTAGAGACCTCACTGCGCTGCCCTGCAATGAATGGGAACTGCATGGGAAGCGAAGCCGGAAGCCTCTCCCGCCAAAACTTTGCTCAGCGATCCATCTTCATCTTCTTCTTCAGTGGGGAGAAAGTAGTTGTTGTGATTGGTTCGGTATCTAAAACCCTAAAATGGATCAATGGTAGGAAGCTAGTTTTAGGGGTTGTTTGGTTTATGACCATGGGCTGGCGTGCCAATCGTTGACATGCCTTTACAATTTGGCTGGCGTTCGGACTATTATCAATCTGTTGGCAGGTGATGCAAGAAATTGGGACGGCTGCTAGCTACCTGTTGATGCAGTGAAGTCGTGCAGTTCATTTTAGCTTGTTTTAATTTTTTTATTTTACATCTATTTTATATGGTGTCATGCATTATATAAATTTTATAATTCGTGTAGCAACCTAACAAACCCATTTTTATAGTTTTAATTTTTATAATTTATATGATATTTTTGCACTTTATAATTCAAATGTTTGGTTTTTTTAAATGTTTTTTCTAATATATATTAAATTTTTCAAAATATTTTTACATATTTTTGAATTTAATGTTTTTACATGCTTATATGATTGTTTATTTGATCATAAAAACAATTGGCACATTCTTAATTGGCAACGAACCAAACATCCCACTTGTTTTACCAATTTGGCTGACTTCAATTGCCTACTCCCTCTAGTCATAAAAACAAGTCGTCGTTGACTTTTGAACATGTCTTTGACCATTTGTATTATTCAAAAAATTATGTGTGTTGTCATTTATTTTTTTTGTGAGTTATTTTTTTATAATTAAAGATACTTTAAGCTTCTCCCACCAAAAGCCTCTCCCGCCAAAACTTTGCTCAGTGATCCATCTTCGTCTTCTTCAGTGGGGGGAAAGAAGTTGTTGCGATTGGTTCGGTATCTGAAACCCTAAAATGGATCAATGGTAGGAAGTAAGTATTATTTTTCTTATTTCATCTAATTGATCGGGCAATGCTCCTGCCAAGTTTTTTTAAAAAAAAACGGTGAAAAGAAACCCCACAATGCCAAGAACGCAGGAAAAAGAAATACCATTTTAATATCAAGCTGATCATATTAAAATCAAGCTACGTTGATTTGTCTCTGTTCAATAAATCAAGTATTGTTATCTGTTCTGGACTGAAAAATCATTGTCCGAACCCCACGGCATGCATGTGTGTCTGCATAACAACGTCTATTCACCTTCTATGAATTCCATGTTCAAGGTTTAGTTTTGGTTCAAATATTGATGCCATTGGGCTAAATAATAGCCAGATTAGTGTCATGCTACCAATTCTGCTTTTAGCTAATATATAGAAATTTCTTTAATGTAGTAAGAATTTCATATATGCTATTGTTGTCAGAGTATGGCCAGGATTATTTTCAGTAGTGCATGTTGGTTTGTGTGCCAGTGTTGGCGCTTACTCTCCAAATGCTATTGTTATTGCTAAGTTTGCTCTTATTCTTTGAATATTGCTGCCATTACCAAGGAACCCAGGAGATGATGTTTTCTTATGTTGTGTAGTTGTGTTGTTATGAGCCATTTTATGGATCTAGATAGTGTTTATCATATCCGTTGGAAACAAAGGTAGCACAAACGAACTGCAACATTATTTTGCCTTTGTAAAGAAGGCAAAGATGTCTTGCTTTGGGGTATAGAGGCAGCACCTGGAGTTGATATTCCTGACTATTGAAGGTTGCCCATGTGTTCAAAGGATGAAGTAAAAGCCATTGCTTGATTTTCAGGTTTCCATACTTTAGAATGTGTGGATGCATGATGCATTTGTTTGATGGTTATCATGGACTGCCTATATATATATATGTCCCAATACATTGGTCTTATAATTTATTTTAGATAATGAGTAGTCTTATACATTTTTGCTTGCAAGGACTCTTTTTTTTTTGTTAAATTTATTTTGGCGTTTATGGTCCTGGAATGTTTTAAGAGCTATTTTTTGTATGAGTTACAGACCATGCTCCATTTCATAACGTTTTGCTGGATAAAAACTTACTACGCACATACCTGGTTTAATTCTCCTTGAAGACATTTTCCTCTAGCACCTTACGCGGGCAGCGTGTATCTCCCTGTTAGCAGGCCTAAGAATGAAAATTGCACCCTATTCCCTATCCCTTTCCCCAAGGACCCCAACCTAATGTTTATCAAACAAGTCTGGTAAATGAATTTCCACCCTCTTCCCTATCCCTTTCCCCCTCTTCTTTTATTTCTTCCTGTTTCGTTACAAATTGGCTTGAGCAGAAATAATCTGGTAAGGTCGACAACATTAGTATTTGCCAACTGAACTAAAAGAGATGAGACAAGCTGCCAAGAAAAAAAGGGTCATATGCTCAGATATAAAATTATTGTCAACACAAGAAGGTTGTTGATACGTTTGTATGGTTTTTTTCCTGAAAAATCGTTTTACTACGTGTTTGTGATATCAACAATTAGTTACTATTAAATAAACACGTGCTCTTGCATTATGGTGACTCAATAGAAGATAAGATTTCAGGACTTCTTTGCCTCATTTGCTACATCCGCATATTGAAATAACTTTCTTTTTAAGTCAGGGATAAATGCTCATGAGGTTGTGTTTTACAGGTGAGGCAAAAGGAGATTTGACGGTGGAATTTATTTTTTTGCCGTGTGGAGAAAGAACTATGTGCTCTTCAAAACCATGTCATGACTACCTTACAGTCAAAAGGAAAAATAGTGACACCATTCAAATTGTCAGGAACTTGCGTTGTATTCTTTCATATGGTTGGTTGTAGAAGGACCCAATTAATGTTTTTTTGTTCATGCAAATATAGTCATATAACTCCCCACATATGTCTTTTTCTTCTTTTTCCTGCAAGGTGTGTTGTTGGTCTACGTGAGTCATTGCCTTGGTTATAATGATTGTGATGCTGAATTTGAGTGACTGTAGCTTGCGTGGTCTATCCTGCCTGTGCCACAAACAGAGAGAAATATATTCTTCAGTTTGATTAAAAGTATATCAAAGCTTCGATTTTATTGGCTTTACTGTATTGTGATTATATTTAGTTTTTCTAGGCCATGCACACTTTCCATTTATAAGAGAATGCGGTTCAAACGTGGAATAAGACTTATCAAACATGATGGGGTGTCAGATAGGCTCTTTCCCATTTACTTATCTTGGTCTACCTCTTGGAATTACAAGACCAAAAGTTAAAGATTTCTTTCCACTCATCTCTAGAGTGGAGCGAAGGTTGGCACAATGCTCTCCTTTCTTGTCAATCGGGGGTCGTTTGACATTAGTCAATGCAGTTTTTTCATAGTTACCCACTTTCTACATGTGTAGTCTTAAATTACCGGTTTCTGTGGTTCACCAAATAGATGTGTTTAAAAGGCATTGCTTGTGGAAAGGGGCTGCCACAAATAAAAATGGTCTTCCTATGGCTTCTTGGGACCTTGTTTGTCAATCGAAAAAAAATGGAGGTTTGGGTGTTCTTGACATTAGGAAGCAGAACCAGGCCCTTCTCCTAAAAAATCTGCATATAAGTTTTATAATCAGGTTGATTTGCCTTGGGTCAAGCTTCTTTGGCATCAATATAATGTGCATAATAGGTTACCTCCCAGTAATGCTAGCAAATGCTCTTTCTGGTGGAAGGATAATCTTTCTCTGTTACAGTGCTTCAAGGGTTTTGCACAATGTTTGATAGACAGTGGATCAACGGCCTTTTTTTGGAATGATCTCTGGAATCATAATATTCTGCGTAATCAGTGGCCACACCTTTTTTTCATATGCTTTGCAAGAACATAAAACAGTTCAGCAGGTCTGTGCAATGGACTCACCATCAGAAATGTTTCAGCTGTCTTTATCCTTGGAAGCTTTTACTCAATATGAGAAACTTCTATGTTATCTCCAGTTACTACAGGACAGGGACCAAGGGAGGATGTTTGGTCATATCTTTGGGGATCGGATCGTTATTCCTCACTTCCTCAGTCAAAGTTTATTTCCATCTTAGTGGTTTTAAACACACCCACAAGTGCTTTGCCAAGATTTGGAAGAGTAAATGTCAACTAAAACAAAAGGTCTTCTTCTGGTTACTTCTACATGATCGGCTGCATACGAAAGATATACCAATGAGGAAAAACTTTATTCTTCCAAGGTTCTACTGTTCCCTTTGCACCATGGACATTCCAGAGACAGTTGGTCATTTGTTTTTCGTCTGTCCCTTTGCTCTAACCTGTTGGAGTCTCATTACAGCTGGGCGTCTTGTACACTTTCAGAATTGCAACACAACTCCTCAGTGTTTGGAGAGACTTCAGGCAGTACTACCTAAAGGTTGTTCAATGGAGATTATAATTATAACGGCTTGGTCTATCTAGAAACTCCGCAACTTGGTTATTTTCCAGGATCAGAATGTGGATCTTAACGCTTTCTTAGTTCTCTTTAGGAATGAATTTCATTTCCTTCTTCACAGAGTTACAAAAGACTCTCTTAAAGCCAGATTGTCAAGCTGGTTTTGTACTTTGTAAATACCTTTTATAATTAATATATTTAGCACAGTGGGCACCTTGCCCACTGTGTTTTTCTCAAAAAAAAATAAGGTACTGCTAGCTAGATCTTTAGGTCTCCCATTTGATCAAGTAACAATGACCTTAATTATCTAAAGATGTACTTTTAATAATTAGATATTTTTATAACCTTTATGTGCCAACGGATAAACGATTGTGATACCGAATTTGAATTATTGAAGAGAAGTGTATTTGTATATTGACGTTTCTAGGTTTGGTTACCGAAGATTCCATTTTATTGATTTTACTATTTTATATGCTTTTATGTAGTAATTTTCTAAACCATGCACAGAGCGCAGCTTCCATTTATGAGAGGATGTAGTTCAAACTCGGTTAAGCGGGCCATTGAGAAAAAAGAGCTGAAAATCAAGAACTATCAATGCTTGAGATAATTGTAGGGGAGAGACCCACCTAAGACCATCTCCAACTATCTATGTTCTCTTCATTTCATTTTCTTCCCCGTTCTCTTCCCTTTAGTTTTTTACTCACCTTCTACAACATCTCTTCGAAGAGATTTATGAAGAGAATGGAGTGAGAATCTCCTTCTAAAGAGAATGAAAAGGCAAATATAGAAGGAGAATCACAAAGAGACTCTGTTTGAACCTTTAAAATGAACCAAATTCTCTTCGTGAAGGAAAAATAAGAGCTGGGGAGATACTGTTGGAGCTACATCCATTCTAAACATTAAAAGCACTCTTTGAAGATTATTTTTCATCAACCAGCATATAGCATCTAAAAAAGAGAAGTACAAAAAAGGCATAGAGGTGGAATTCAGGTTTTTCCTGAAAAAAATCCTATTGTTCAGTTACAGATAATTCAGATTTGCATGGGCGCACATCCTTTCATCTCATCGATGAAGCACGGGTGAACTGAAAAATGTATTCCTCAAAAAAAGGAACATAGGCACCTTGAATTTCATACACATTTGGAAATTGCATGTGATTCAGTAACTGTCTCGCACAATTTAGGCAGGAGGAACAACCTCGCCTATTTTATGTATGTTCTAAAGTACTACAAACCATAACTTTCAACTAGACCACTGGGATACAACCAGAAGGAAGGTAGCATGCCATAGGAAAATAAACAGTGCTGTAGTTAAATCCAGAATGCTCTCGAAAGAAATTACATAAGTTAAACCCCTTTTGTTTCAATGTAAATAGGAAGGGGAAGGGAGTTCATAACTAAAAGGAAGAGAGTGCAACTCCCTGGCCCTAGATCCCCTTCCCCTTACCAAACAAGCCCTCTTTCCTATCCCTATGCCATGGTTGCCATATAAGCCCACAGGGTACGAGTGAGTTCAGGTGTAATATGGTTCACAACTAGAAGGAACATAGCATGCCAAAGCAACTCAAGCAGTTCCTATATCCAGAATGCTTCCATAGGAAATGAATCTGATTGCAGGGACACGGGGTAGGAGTGACTAGGGCCGGTACTAGCCTGGAGCTCTCCTCTGTCGTCGATGTTGAGGGAAAACATGGTGAGTCGGAGCAAACAGTGGTGCTCACCAAGGGTGTCCTCCTCCAGCTTCAGGCGTGATGCCTTGCGCTTCAGCTTGACGACCTCGACGAGGCAGAATTTGTTGGTGCCCATGCAGGTGAGGGCAGCACTGAGGTGCCTGCCAGGGCCCCTCCGAAACAGCCTCTCCTTCCCCCTCAGCCAGTCCAGCTTGGTGTAGGTTCTCAACCAATCCAGCTGGTTGGTGTAAGTTGTGGTGCTGGAGGGGACTTTACAACAGCAGATATACCCGCCTTTATAAAGGCCGACCCATGCATCAAGCTTGCTGTTGTAATAGCCTTGACCTTTGAACGGCAAAACCCATTCGTCGTGCTCCTCCCACAGGCACTAGCCGTAGATTTGAAGCTACAGGCGTGCAGCCGTACCGGGCGCTCGTGGCGCGCGATGGCGTACAGCCGAGCTGAAAACTTGGACGCTCATGGCGTGGGCGTAGGTGTATCGCTGAGTAGCGTGTCGCTGAGCCGTAGACTTGGGCGCTCGTGGCGCTGGCGTAGGCGTGTAGCCGAGTGGCTTATCGCCGAACCGTAGATTTGAAACTACAGGCGTGCAGCCATACCGGACGCTCGTGGCGCACGATGTCGTACAGCCGAGCAGAAAACTTGGACGCTCGTGGCACGGGCGTAGGCGTATCGCTGAGTAGCGTGTCGTCGAGCCATAGACTTGAGCGCTCGTGGCGCTGGCGCTGGCGTGTAGCCGAGTGGCTTAACGCCGAGCCATAGATTTGGGCGCTCGTGGCGCTGGCGTAGGCTTGTAGCCTAGTGGCTTCTCGCCAAGCCGTAGATTTGAAGCTACAGGCGTGCAGCCGTACCGTGCGCTCATGGCGCGCGATGGCGTACAGCCGAGCTGAAAACTTGAACGCTCGTGGCGCAGGCGTAGACGTGTAGCCGAGCTGCGGAAGTAGTCGTTCAAATCTCGATCAACACCGAATAGCATACGCCGTGGTCGGCGTCGAACAGCACATGCTCGTCGAGGTCTCGCCCGTGGTCGGCGATGTCGGCCGTAGTCGTAAATGATCTCCATGAGGTTGGTCTAGCTTGACGAAAGTCCTCGCTGGTCTTCAACGTCCCATGAGATGTGCCACGAACAATCCTCGCGCCTTGCCGGCACCGACGAGCTTTACGAGCTCACCGAAATTCCCGACCTCTCTGCGCAGTCTGTCTTGAAAAGGGTGCCACGGTCGTATCTGAAATCGGATTTAGGCGTTCTTGGATTCGTTGGAAAGATAACGAGATAAAATTTTCAACGCATCTTATATCACCCCGAAACTCCTCCTAAGACAACGGGAAATCGCGACACAAGTTTCGTCCAGATTATGAACGAGAACAGATCGCATCTTCTTCTCACGTTCGTCTCACGGTTGATGAAGCCGGCGTCGCACGATGAATGCAATAATCGTCTTGTCAGAGTGATTTGCTGCTGATGACGGTCACCACCCGATATTTGTTCTTCATCGGGACCTCACCGTATCCGAGTCGGGAATTAAGCCTCCGGCGCACTACTCATCAGTAGGCGGCGGTGGCGTTCCCCAACACGACCGAGAGTCCGAGTGAAGCGCTGTTGAATTCCTTCTCGGAACGGATCTTCTCCGAGTCCGAAAAAGCGTTGTTGAAGTCCTTGGTTGAGTTCTCATCGTATCCGAGTCGGGAATTGAGCCCCCGGCACACCACTCGGGAGCAGGTGACGACGGCGTATCTCGACCCGAACGAGAGTCCAGACGAAGTGATTTCGATGTTCTCCTCAAACCAGATCGGATTCGAATCCGAAAAAAGTGTTGATCATCGATTGTTTGGAGAAGCTCCTTACTGATCCTTGATGTCATTGGAGGTGTTCCACGGCCTATCCGCATGCCACAGCCTCCGCAGATGGGTTTTACGAGCTTACTGAGATTCGCGACCTTCCCGTGTAGCCTGCCTTCAAACGGATGTCTCGGACACATCCGGACTCCGTTTTGGGCGTTCTTGGGCTTCACGGAAAACTGATGAAATTATCTTTCCAACACATCCAGTCTTATCCCGAAATTTCTTCTAGATCAACGGAAATTGAAGAAACGAGATCGCGTCCATAATCTGTCTTCGAGCCGTCGCCGTATCCGAGTCGGGAAGTAAGCCGTTGGCGTACTACTCATGAGTAGATGGCCGTGGTGTTCCCCAACCCGAGCGGGAGGCGTTGTTGTAGTTCTCCCCAGATTGGATCTGATCCAAATCAGGGAAGTGAAGTTTGCCGAAGTCGTTAATGACGCAGTCGGCTCCGAGGGGGATTCGACGACGACACCGTTGATCAATGCCATCAAGCTTGACGAAGATGATTTTGACGCTGCCCCTACCTAGCGCGTCAACTGTCGACTGGTGACTAACTGGGGGTCACCACCGGCAATGAATTTGTACGAGGGGACGCTAATCAAGAACTAAACTAGATGGTAGCACAAGACCGGGTTATACAGGTTCAGGCCCTCAGCTCCGAGGTAATACCCTACTTCCTGTGCTCTGGGATTATGTTTGATCAAGATGCGGGATGTAAGATGACCAAGGTGATTACAGCGTATACTCTAAGAGATGAGCTATCAGATGATTCGTGCCTATGGCTTCTACCCCTCTTTATATAGTGTAGGGGAGATAGAGTTACATAGTAGCACGTGATTCACGGTACATAATCTTGTTATGCCGTTACATGTCATGCATGTGTTATTCTCCTAATTACATGGAGATAGATTATAATCTCGAAAACTTCCTTGCAGCTCAAGGCGCGTGTAACCCGAGTGGTCTCTATCCTTGATCGGCCGACTTGGATCACTCCATCTGCTCCCTTATGGGCCTTCTAGATGATACCCGGGGCCCATATAGTCCACAACTTCTAACTAGGCTCCCATAGCCGGCCCAACCTGTGTTGGCCCAAATCATAACAAGAGGCCGTGTCCGGCCCCAACCTGCCCTGACCTTCCATCTTTAATTAGTGAGGGCCCAATATATGCTCTCGGCGACTGCTTCCTCAATTTTATTTTTTTTTGGCTGCTGGGGTATGCATTTTGCACTGTGCTATCATCGATCCTCTCGGGTGAGACTTGGGAGATCGACCAATTTGCTTCGTATCCATTCAGTTCAACTCAGTGAAGGAATTCTTCTTAAGTTCAAAAAAAAAGTGCAGAAATTCTTCAATTAGATTGTACAACTTTGTAGCTACCATGCATTCCATTTTGGAGTCTGAATTCAATTCGGGGAGGAATGATGTCGGGCTATGAGGCGTGTAGATTTTCATTGGTTGTTACAAGCTGGTATAATCTAGGTTTTAATAATCTTTCGTTTTCTCTGGTTAGCTTTGAAATTCATAGTACTTTTCAATATATTAAGGTGGTGGCCCTGTCTTGTTTTATATATACAAGTAAATAGATAGATGACTATAAAACTCGCCTCCTCCACTTCCGTTGTGGCCACAATGGAGTACATAAAATGTATATGCATTAACTAACTAATTAATTTTTTTAGATAATGGGAACAAATCAGCCTGATCTATGTGCAACAATATGTGTATACGGATATTACAAAAACGCCCAGCAAATTTATCCAAAAAGTGAAAGTGAAATACAGATCAAAAGGAAGACGGGGCACTAAACAATGGAAAATTGACTTTATTATTTAATGTCCACGCAAAAGGTGAAATACAAATCAAAAGGAAGATGGGGGACACTAAACAATGGAAATTCTACATGCATGCATTTTTAATATCCAGCCATGTTTGTATAACAACGTTATAGAAGTACTCCCTACGTTCTAAATTATAGTTCACTACTGTTAACTTTTGAACAAACCTTTTGACCATTCGTCTTATTTAAAAAATATATGCAAACATGAAAAAAAGAAAGTCATGATTAAAGTATGTTTAATGATTAAACAAATCACAACAAAATAAATAATATTTACGTATATGTTTTGAATGAGACGAAGGGTCAAAATGGAGATCGAAAAGTCAACCGTGAACTATAATTTGGAACGGAGGGAGTAATTAATTGGAGTAATTGCTACTCTCTTGATTTTTAGCTGAAAACATGCATGGTCGATTTGATATTCATACAATACATTCCATGCATTTCGAATTTCGATCCATACAAACATGAACATCCATATACAGGGCTACAAGCTGAGGCGCAGAGCCTTACACGCACAACCACACGTACGCTCCTTTCAGCTGGTATAGTAGCTGAAGAAAAACAGCACACGATCGATCTGTTCTGTTCCACTGCTACTACATATGTACATGCAGCATGCAAATATGTTGTAAACTTGCAGCTTCTGATCCTGGCGTTTCGACAAAAAGAAATGGACATAGAGAAGAGATCGAAAAGCCTGCGCTCGTTCACCAGGCTTGCATATATGTATTACGTACTGCAATATATATATCCTCATCTCATAAATGGAACTGGTCGTTTCTCAATATATAGGCTGGCTTTATATATCACCTGTTTAATTAATTTACTTTAACTACATAATTAAGAAAAGTTCGGCGAAAATCCAGCTTGATTTAGCAGACCGGGACGACCGATGATCCATGCATGCATCGCATTTGTCTTGGGTTTTATGTCTAACAAGGTTACAAGATGATGGATCGATATGGTCGTGCAAGTGTAAGTTAGCTATCAATGTTTAGCAAGGATGGGAACGGCCATGAATTTGGCAATTCCCAGCCTTTTCAAGATGGCATGATATGCGCCGTCTCGAAATCAGCCACGGAGATTGGGTGGTGGGCTTGGATCCACCAGGATTGGTGGTGAAGGTGCGGACCCAAAGCATTCTGCTAGCTATATTCTTTGCTCATTAGTTCAGCAGTATTTTCTTATTTTATCACTAAGAAATTCATTAATTTTATCTATCCTTAGAGGGAGATTAGAGCTGGTATGATAGCTCCACTAATGGATCACAAATGCTTTGTATGTTTCTTTATTCTACATGCTCATTAAGAAATAATATTTTTTCTGTTATACATTTTCTGCTGCATTGATCTAAAAAGAATTTAACATCTTCTGGTACATATCGAAGTTTGATATTGCATTATTGCCATATGAGGATAGTCTTATATTGGTGGTGGTATGTTTAGTTAGTGCAGTAACATTGTTGGGGATTACCGTTGTTCTTGTGTGGATTATTTGTTAGTCTTGCACTTCTATGTTTGTGGTTATCAGAGAGCAACAATATGCTGTGTGGCCCAGATCAGAAGAGGCTAGGAGGGACGATCACTATGCAGATCGGTAAGCCTTATGAAATAATTAAGATTCTTACATTTGCTGTCTTAACTTGGTGCTAATACTATGCTCCGTTATCATGTTACTTGTGTTGCATGGACAGGGGGAAATCTCATGAAAGGGGACGAGAAAGAGATCGTGATGAGAGAACCCACAAATGTTCTCAGGACCGGATTCGTGACCCTGATTCAAGAGAAGAGAGGCACTGCCACAGAGACCGTGAGAGGACGAGGGACAAGGGGCGGGAAAGGGACCGGGAGAGAGACCGTAGTGGGCGTGACCGGCGTGATAGAGAGAGGCCTATGGATCATGGTTGGGACTACGATAAAGAGAGGGAACACAAGCACTCTTATGATCGTCATCGTGATAGTGGTAGGGATTCAAGTCACCGTGGTTGCTTGCATGAGAGGGTCGCTAATTACAGCAATGGCAAGCCTAGACATGACAGTAATTTGGCGGATTATGGGCAGGGTTACGGTTATAACCAGTATGAGCGACACCAAAACCACAAGGCATAATGGTTATGGTCAAGATGGACATGGGCATGAAACTGAGCGCTCGAAGTGACATGACAATGAGCACGAGTATTATCGGGATGGTTCCAGCAGCAATCAGACACAACCAAACAATGCAGAACCTGAAGCCCGTGAGTAAGGTGAAGCATATGAGGAAGGAAACTACCAGTATCACCGAGCAGATGATTACAGGAACTCTATTAAAGCTTAACATCACCTCAGCCGCTCAGTAGTTGTTTGTGGCGCCAGAGGGCGCAGAAGCATGTCATGCATCTTTTACATATCTTTTCCGCCTTTAGCTTGTTCCAATATAAGCCTATTTATTTTTAGCATGTTTATTTGTCGAGTGTTGTTTGCTGTAATAACTCGCACGAATGGCTGTGGGCTGTAGAAACTATTAGCGGCGATCTACGTAGCTTCGGAGCCAGTGGATTATCATTTATCAATGCGAAGCTGTGCTCTCAAATAAAGTTTGAGAAAATTAATTTTGTAGTGGTAGTTTCTGCTGGGTTTTAACTCCGTACTGAATCTATAGGAACGCTTTTGACCAGACCGATGCCCCAGATCAATTAAAAAAAAGGCGATGCCTCCATGAACAGATTTGGCATTAGCCGGATGGGCTGCCTTCTCTATATGCTGTGATGGGCCGTAAAGCGTTGGAGGTTTGGCACATTATTAGTGGTCAGCCCAAGGTTTCCTGACATCTCAGGCATCTGCATCGTGTTGTTGGAACGGAGTGGTCAGCCTATAATGCATTGGGATTTGGGAAGATGGCACCACCAGAGTTGCTGCTTTCAGCATCATGTGGTTGAGTGGTTCAGGAGTATATGCTAAGTTTAGAACATAGTTAATCCAATAATATCAATCGCGGTGTTCTAGTATGTGTTTGGTTGAGTCAACCATCATCATCCCGAATGAATTTTGGGATGGAACAAAACCACGAGTGACTACTACCAAACTCCATTCATTCTGCATCATCTGACAGCATGGTCCTTTCGTTATGGATGCGAAAGACACGGCTAGTTAGACCGAAACGGATATGGACAGGAGAACCAAACATCCTTGCAAAAGAAACGAAAATATATATAAAAAAACAGCGGGCAGGGCCTGGTTGCATGGTGCTCCCCTGCAGACTTGCAGAGAGATCCATGCGACAACACCTCAACACATGCAGGCACATGCATCTGCACTGCGCCCGCACACGGCGCGGCCATGCGACCCCTGTCGTCCTGGCCCGTCCGCATGAACGCACGCTTGAGCTCGCCGCCGGTCCCCTGCAGACTTGCAGAGAGATCCATGCGACAACACCTCAACACATGCAGGCACATGCATCTGCACTGCGCCCGCACACGGCGCGGCCATGCGACCCCTGTCGTCCTGGCCCGTCCGCATGAACGCACGCCTTGCCATGCTGCCATTCCATCCGGCCTCTGCGCGGCGTGTAGTGAATGCAGCCGCCCAGCCAGCGCTAGCTCTGCTCCTCTACTCGACGCTCGAGCGAGCTCAAAGGATTCAATGGAGACACAGGGAGAAAAGGAGGTGAGAGAGAGGAGATGGATGCATATGGCCATGTGGGACAGTCCTAAGTCCTGACTCCTGACGGCCACAGTGAGGAGAGAGCGAGAGAGAGGGGAGCTCCAATGCTCCATTAATTTGGAAAGGGCTGGGGAGGAATGCCGGGGCTCCATGTGGAGGCTTGTTCGTTTCGGGCACCCCATTCTTCCTCGGCGTCGCCGCCGGCGAGCCTGCCACGCTTTCTTGGTCCGCGCAAAACCAGTAAATACCGCAGCCGCCTGGCGTTATAGCTCGCGTGCGGCCGGATCGCGCGCAAACCCGCCTTCCTGTGGTGTGGCCACCGGCGGCGGTATGCACCGTGACATTTGGTGTTAACTTAGGACATTACCGATGAGGACACAACCTAAGGCCCTCTTCCGATTTGCAGTTCGGTTTAATTTGGTTGATTCAAAAGTTGAAAGATTTCAAAACGAAGATACGAAAATGCTTATTTTAAATTTTTTTGAGAAAAACCCCTCACAAAGCTCAGGAAATATTATTACAATGTTACGCTAAACGGTCTTAAAAAAAGATAACTTTTTGCTCAGCCAAACTAACTTGCAAATCAAAGAGGACTTAAGTCGTTCTAATATTATAACAAATAAAATAGAATGAATCTATTTATATATATAAAGGAGGGGAAAAAGAAGTCACCACGTTCATCCACATCATCCAAATTATTTCAGCCGCTCGATCAACGGTGCGACCAAATTATAACGGCCAAGATCAATCAAAGAAATTCTCACATAAATCAAGAAAAAATAAAAGATCTATGTCGTTGATTTTGTGGGGCCGGATTATAGAAAATACTATTAGAAATTCATATTAAATACTAAAGTTAATATAATATATTAGAGATAAACTCTAAATCCGATCTGATATGATAAACTCTAAATCCGATCTGATATGTTAGAGATAGATTATGAGTTAGAGATAAATACTATATACCAAAACAAATCTAGCCACGCAAACGCGAGGGCCACCTAGCTCGTTTATAGTATAGGTTTGATTTTTAAAATCTAGGATGGTGTTTCGAATCGTTCTTTTCCTTACCTCTGTTCGTCGGTTTGGCTTCAAAAGCTTCAATAATATAGAATGTTTTGGTTCGAAGATGTGCCTTTCTATTGTATAGAAGCCGAAAGCGACAAGAATTAAACTGTTGCATGTCCAATGGTAGCTCAAATCCTAACACTATTTGGATCCGGTAGGAACTTTTAGAGTTGCGAGTAAAATATAAGAGAAAAATTTATAAAGGGCTAGCAACCAAACATGTCCAAAAGACATCCTAGGTAGATATATGCTGTCTCGTTAGAATATAAATGAATAGTGCTGGATCGACCTAAATTAGTGATGTGCACTTTTCTAGCAGTGAGTTCTCAATTAAACTATTGCTAAAATAAACTTGCATCAAGGAGAGCTATCTGTTTATCAAATCTCTAAAAATCCTCTAAACCTTTTCTCAATTTTATTATTTGTTCTCTATATTTCTATCTTCTCTCGCAATATCTTTATCCACATAAATACATAGAAAGATTGAAAAAGAATCTCTAAGCATATATACGCGGACTCTACTAGAGTCGTTGAGTTGCTCAAAAACGGTTCATAACGGTGCTCAAGGTGTTTCATTAAACGACTCACGGTGATGAAATGGAGCTTAATAAATATATAACCGTCCTCGTGAGATTTCCGCGCAAATGATCCGACCGAAAAGCAGAGTGTGCCTCCTGCCGAACGCTGCCAATCATTCACTTCAGATCGACTTTGTCACATCGCCGAACGTAACATCATATCATTCAAACCAGGAGCGTATGTGATGATGTGACTGTGACAGTGAGTGAGGCCTTGGGTTTTTTTATTTCTTTTCCTTTTTGCAGACCTCGGAACTGGGATATTATTTGGTCCCCTTACTGTGGCATATGTGTGCATTCCATGCCCCCGCCCTCAATGAGTCAACGGTTTTACTGGGAAAAAAAAGAGAACAGTGCTAGCTACACAGTTCGCACGAAGCAATTTATTTATTTTACTGCATTTCCATACATGACAACAGATTAATATTCTAGCATGTTAATTAAGAACTCGGAAATTTTACGAGTGGTCAGAGTGCGGAGAAAAGAACCTGTAAAAAATATCTAAAATTATTGTGACATATATATACACATCGCAGATCACACGATAAAGTTACAACTAGAAGCCTTTTACACTATACTAGAATGGTTATGATTGTGCAAGATTCATTAATTCTATCGATCCGATCTAACAATTCATATTGCTAAAACAAACTCTATACTATTTGTATAGTTTAACTCTGTTTTATATTTATATATAAGTAGATAGATATATTAGTGTGCTCCGTAGTGATTCCTATCACTACTAATTAGTTTGCGTTTTAACCCTGTACGTGCATGAGCTAAACAATAATAGTAGTAGTAGTAGTAGTAGTAGTAGTAGTAGTAGTACTAATAATAATAGTAATAATAATAATAGTAATAATAATAATAATAATGAGGAGGAGGAGGAAGCGGAGGAGGAGGAGGTGGCGCCATAGAGCATTGTGCACTACTATATAGACGCACGCAGTGATCGATGGTGATGGGCTAGAGAGGAAGTAGAGCACGTACTGTTCCGGGTTCCACTCATGCAAAAGGGTGGGGGGCAGAACACACGCATCACAAGTAGAAGTAGACAGCCAGCAGCTAGCGCTCACAGAGAGGCCACACCACAGGCCGTGAAAACGATGCCCATGACCATGAGAGAATGCTACTCCTATATATCTTGATCCATAACCAAGAATCTAGGGGCAAGGCAGAGGCAGATGTAGGCCAGCCCTCAGGGCTCTGCACGGTGAAGTATTTAATCTTAACGCTGCAGCCCTTGTGCCCTAATTTATTAAGAAAAGAGAGATCTATTATCGATATATATATATATATATATAGTAAAAATGTTTAGGACTCTATGGAGCCTGTGCTCCTGTCATATGGTCCGTCGGATTGATTGATAGACATGCAGTTGATTAACGGGTATTAGAAAGAAGCACAACCCATTTGTACTCACAGACGCAATTAATCGGAGGAAAGCAATTAATTGCTTCTGAATCACATTTATTCCGCGCAGATACTTGTTCTCACGGACACCCTCTGTCTTTCCACACATTCCCCATTTTCAAAACAAATCTCAGCGCATTAATTCTAGAGAAATTCTTGGCTACGGGATCCCGTTCAGTTCGCTTTTGGACGGGATACGAGCGAGCCGTTCGATCCTTTCCGAATCGCAGCGCGGTGGGCAGAGCGCAACGCCTTCCGTGCAGACTTCGGGCGAGCGCGAGCGTTCCCATGCTGGGGTACCTGCGTGAGAGGCGCGGTGATTAGGCTAATTAGGCCAACTAACTACTTGCTAATTAGGCCAGTTAACTATGCTGCTAATTAATACATGCATGCACCGTGGTTAGACTAATTAGGCAAATTGGCTACCTCTGGCTAATTAGTGCATGCATGCAGTTACTTGCATGGTTTGCATGCAGTTTTTTTTTAAATCGTAATTTCAATTCTATTATGTGTTAACTTTTTCAACACAAAATAAAATTCATATTTTTCTAGGTTTATTTTTTCTTTTTTCTCCTAGACCCGATACTTTGTTTTGTGATATATGATACCTTTTTCTGATACATCAATGATATCATAAAACTCGATGATACCACCAATCCGATACCATCGATACTTCACACCCAGACCCGATACTTTATATTTGTGATATATAGTACCTTTATGATACATTTTTTCGATACCACAATAATACCATGAAACTCGACGATACCACCAATACTCTGTACCGTAATAACTTCGTATAGCATACATTATACGAAGTTATACGAGTCTAACAGAGTCATCATGTTAATACTAAAATACTAGAAATTTTGACATTAATAAGAGTCCATACCAGGCTAAAAGAAAGAGTTTGTATGAGGTACAACAAAATATAAAAAATATAAATTCATAATAAAAATAGAAATAAGATTCCATGTCATATAGATGAAAGAATTTGTATCAGATAAAAAAAAGAAATTTGGATTAAAAATATTAGAAATAAGAGTTTGTGTGAGACATGGAAATATGAAAAAAAAATATAGAAACATTAGAAATAATAAAAATAAGAATTTGGAGTAAAAATATTAGCAATATCAGGTCCAAAACACATCTAATTAAGTAAGAAAAATATGCATGACATACAGTTATTAGGAGTTCTCGGTCGCATCAGAGCAATTACATTCAATTAAATCAATGTCTAAGTAATTAATTGGTCAACCAAAAGCACTACGAGCATAAAAAGTTTTAAAATAGAAAGAATCGCTGCATAATATTGTGAGTACTGTTATCCTTCTTTCGTATCAAAATCTAACGGGCAAGATCTTATATATGATTTTTGTTAAATATAATAGAAAATTAAAAGATGGTATTCAATTAAATTACTTGATAATAAATTTAAAAGTGCAAATGCGCGGACCATATGCTAGTTTTAAGAATAAGAGGAAGGGTGTGCATGTGAGGGAGAAGAAGGTCAATCGCAGAGGATCTATAGGGTGAGAGTGAGAATTGGTTCAGCGTGAGGACAAACGCGCTAAGCTAGGGCGGGCCCTCCACTCAGGCTCGGGTAGCTAAGGAATTATAGGTGCACAGTATGTGCACCCACCGCATGCGGCAACATCTCTCTGTGGTCTTTTCTCACACGTTATGTCTCATGACACATTAATGAATATGTTGTGAAATCAAATGTTAATAACTAACTTGATAATGTATTGTTTGAGGTAGTGAAAACATGCACTAACTTTTGTCGACATAGTAGATCTATGGGTTATATCATAGAGACATAGACGGTGTGTCGCGCAAGGAGACGAGACGAGACTTATCTCGTCATCTCTTTACCTAAAGCAGAGCTACATAAAACAACTATCCAAAAAAAGTTTTACGTTCATAATCAATTATTCGAGACATAAGATAAAAAAAAGACCTATACGTGCACTTTTTTTAGAGCATCCGCAACGCTCTATTTCACTATTATCTACTCGCTCTATCGTTCACTCTAAATTTTCTTTACAATTTATACTACATTTTAAAAGATGTTTACTCTCCATTACACACTCTATTCAAAACTATGTTATTTTAAAGTTCCGGCTACGAAGAATTTTATCCATTCGCTCTGAGCAGAATTTCCATATGCCATGGCCTGCCGGGCGAACGGACGTGCGAAGTGTGAACAGTGCATGCGCCGAGTGAGGAGCGTGGACAGCGCAGAGAAAGGAGAGAGAGAGAGAGAGAGAGAGAGATGGGTGATCTCTGCGCTGAGCTGAGCTGCGGTGCAGTGCACAGCCCTGCAGCTGCATGCTGCCCTTCTGTTACTACTCAGTGCATGGTGAGGTCAAATCACCAAAAGTGAATGACGCTTTTGTTTTCATTTTCCACCCACCCCCTCCCTCCCTCTCTCTCTCTACAGAGTATATACTTCAATTCCATTTGATAATCTTTTCTTCGAGAGAGGGACCACTGCGCTGTTTTGGACACATACACTTGAGTGCTGAGGAAGTGAGGAGTAGAGGAAGGCAGAGAGGGGTAGGGTAAGGGGTAATAGTACTCGGCTACACCTGCTACTCGTCTCTTCTCTTCTTCGCCGGTGCCCACTGCCCACGCTGCATGCGGCTGCCTGGCCCGGGGCCGGGAGACCAACCGGCTGCTCGTGCGTGCATGCATGCACCTCACCAACTTGCTTTACTTAGCTGCCTATCCTAATTCGTCTCTTGCGATCGAGCTAGGGTTTGCTTGAGAGAGTCTGTACAGGCTCAGCAGACCGGATTTGTGCATGTAATCTGACCATGCGCGCGCATGGGACTTAAATTGTGTACATTGGTGTGCGCCATGCATGTATGAGGATAGTACAAAGTGCATGCATTCATGGGTTTTCAGAGGAACCACACTGAAAAAAATACAAAGCACGACAATTGTTAACAATTTTCTAAAGAAAAAAAAATGCATGACTTGACATTTTTTTAGGAAAGACTTAGCTTCCAAAGATAACTTTTAATTTTGGTTTAAGCTAAAGAAAACATTGTAATAGTTAGTTACCTTTTTTTCTACCGGAGCATCTTCAATATCATCTCTAAAACTCTTTGTAAAACATTATCCATGTCTCAATGAATAGTCTATTAGAGAGAGGTATAAAAAGACTGTTTGGATGCTTAAAACAGTCTTCAGAGTCAAACGATCGATTGACTTCTCAAAGTCTAGCTAAACCAAATACTCTCTATATATAAAAAAAGGATTACCGACCCTGAAGTTTCAACTCTCCAAATTAAATCCGATCGGCCATCCGTCGCAACCATTTCAAACACCGCTGTATGCTAGTATAGTCTAGCTAGCTGAGCTATCTACATATATACGGAGTATATACCTAGCTATAGCGTCGCCATTATTGCTCTTACCACGATCGATCGAAAAGCTCATCCTCAGGTTGGGCTGATGGAACTTGAAGGGGGAAAGGAAAAGGCGCCGATGCATGCATGCATGTACGTGTACGTACGTATAGCATGCACTCACCACTATACTATATTTCTTACACGTATATATATGTACACGGCCCGGCCTCTCCTGCTACACTAAACACCCTTTTTGCTGGATCTCCTTTACTGTCGCGGCACAGGGGTTTTTGTTGGACGCATATATAGTGTGGGTCTGTCGTCTGTGGGTGTTCGCTAGCTCGTCGCTCTCTGCGCGCCATGTTGCATGCTGCAGTGCAGTGCAACGTGCAGCTAGCGCGCCAGTACGTGCCTACGTATATAAAATGTGCAATGAGGCAGGGACGTGCACATGGTATATATGTGTAGGTCAATGAAAAAATTGAAGTTACCTTAACTGTTGGATCGAAGGGAACAATATATGTGTTGACCATTGGGAAATATGGTTTTTCACCCAGCTTAATTACTCTCCAAAGTCTCCAAAGAGCTTTTGGCTTTTGGCACACTAGCGGGCCTCAAGAGATGGACGGAGGACAGACATATTTTATCCTGCTTTAGGCCTCCTAGCTATTGCGGATATAACAATTCTACTCCAGTATCTGCATATTAGTGTGTGTGACTGAGTGTCGACTTACAAGGGAAAAAGGAACCTCCCCACTCACGGGCAGAGCGGTTACATTCGTGTGACTTGTTGTTTAGAGCTTTAAGATGCACTTTGAAGGTAGAAAAGAACTGATTAAAAAAAACAAATCATTTGTATCTTGAAAACGGAGATAAAAAAGGTACATACCATGTAAAGTCCCCTTGGCTACTATGGCATCGCAGTGAGAGAACTATGATCTATCAACTTATATATATATAAAGCAGAGTTAAACAGAGCCACCACACTAATCCTAAAATCTTAGAATTTTCCACGTTAATCAAAAGATACTAGATCGAAATTCTCATGTTAATCAGAAAAAAGAAAATATGTCCACCGTTCATTATACGTTAAAAATATAAAAAATCTACACAGTCTATTATAATTTTGACTCATGTTGTACGTTAAGAAATCTATGCGCACGTGCACAAACTGCGTACAACATAAATTTCCACATGCATTAATTAATCAGATAAATTTTCATATAAATACAGGAAGAAAGAAAATATCTCCACCTTTAATTATAAAGGGACCAAATTACAATGACTTAAACTGAAACAAAATCCCATATAAACTCTAATAAAATATTTAAAAACATATTCAAAATAAAATTAAAAAAGTTTGTATCAATGACTACAGAACTAGAAAAGAAGTCCATATAAACAGTAAAAAACACATTCAAGAAAAGAAAAAAAAGGTCCATATCAATAATAAAACTGACCACGTAAATTAATGCGCATGTTTCATAAATACGCGTGGTGCCAAGTAGTTTTTCTTTTTTAAAAAAACTTTAAGTGAATCATGTCTGCCAGTTTGGCAATCCTCTCTAATTAAAGCTGCTTTTCTCTCTCTTTCTATCTAAAATGACTTTGAGCTTTGAAGTTTTCCAAAGTGAATGTTGCGAGGTCCTTTTCGCATGCATGGGTTCATGCATCTATGTGGTCCAGATCGATCGAACAAAAAAGAAACGCATGCATATAATATATGCCTATACGTCCACGAATGCACGTGAATTAATGCGTGCGTTCCTATTTTTTTTATGCCTCTACTAATAATCAGGCGACTAAAACTTATTTGTCTCTTAGCTTTTTCACATACCTGTATGTTTGTGTTGAGTCTTTTATATGCTCTGTGTAGATGTTTAATCTACGGCTCAGAAAATCGACTGAGAGCGAAATAAGTCTCGGACGACTAACGACAAGTCAGTCCCTTTTTTTAAAAAAAAGAACGGACGATCACTTGCATCCCAAAAACAATGCACCTCTGACCTTGCCACTTATTTACACGCTATATATAAACCAGTGCCACGAGTTTGGAATACTAATGACCCCTCTTTCGTTTCTCATATATGCACACCCCAAGAACTTGCCACTGTGCGGCGTGGCTAGGTAGCTCGTATCATTTCTTGCATGTGCATATGGAGTGATCATGCATGCATGGAGACCTAAAGCGCACGGACTTGAGGCAAAGGAGGAGGCAGTGCAGTGCATGGTTAGCTGAGTTGCCCACAGGCCCCGGCAAGCAGACGACCAGGTTGGCGGTGACGGCCATGGAAGGGGCTCACTGGCTCACTGCTCAGGCAGGGAGGGGCCCACTGCCTGGCCCTGGCCCATGGATCCATCGATCGATGGGATAAGGACTATCTGACGGAAGGCATGGTCGTTTCGTTTCCGCCGCGGCACACGCCCACGGGGAAACACCATGCACGTACCATATGTTGCTTCCGATATGTGTGTGTGTGTGTTACACACATTTTTATACGGTTGCGACCAGTTAGATATACAGTAGCTAGGCACGTATTCTTTTTTCCTACATATGTCTGGAAAAATTCTTGGTACGTACAAGCATTACGCAAATTGAAGTGTCTTCCATCGAATGCCCCTGATAACATGATCATTAGGGATCGACTAGTCAGGCGCCTGCATTGATGGTTTTTTTGCAGGCGTTTTTGCTGGCCCGTTGGATTTTGATCCAACGGCCAGACACGCGTGACCCCTCCCCCTTTTGTCTTCTTCCTCAGGCGAGCGCATCGCCTCCCCAATCCCCTTCCTCCTCTCGTTCTCTGCCGCCGACGCCACCTGCCCCGCGCGCCTCCTCCTCCTCCTCCTCCGCTGCCGCCGCCACTGTCGCCCCCAGCCACCACCCCGGCCTTGCCGCCAGCCGCTTCGCCTCCTACCCACCCTTCGCGATGGAAGGTTGTTGGCAGGGTCGTCGATTCTGGTGGTGCATTCGCCTGGATCAAAGAAATAAGGGTGAATTTTCTAGACTTTAGTGATGGAGCAGAGATGTCCACCGCTGTGGCCATCATTTGGTGCTTGCCGTTAGTAGGAGAATGCAATGGTCACGTGCGTTTTCTTTTTACTGGAGCGCGGTGGTCAAGCCATTGCATGGTTTGAAGCTGGATATGGCCGCTGCAAATAACGCTCTATTCAAGGCGGTCACTGAGCTCAAACTAGGTGACGGTTCTCGTGCTGACTTTTGGTCCTCTCCCTGGCTTCACGGCCAAGCCCCCAAAGATCTTGCGCCACTGTGTAGCACCTTAGCCAAGGGTGAAAAACTTACGGTGCTGGATGCTGTGTTAACCGGCTCTTGGATGACAAAGCTCAAAAGGATTTCCACTGCGCAACAGATCGTAGAGTTCGTTCGGTTATGGATGGCAATACAGGATGTGGTGTTAGTCCCAAATGAATTGGATAAGGTTCTTTGGAACCTTACTACTGACAGGATCTACAATGGGAAGTCCGCATACAGAATACAGTTTGCAGGATCTTTTCAGGACCACAATTATAGGAGAATCTGAAGAGCAAAGTGCAACCTAAGTGCCGCTTCTTCTTCTGGGTTGCGATACAAAATAGGTTGATGACTACAAATCGATTGATGCGGCGAGGATGGCCTTGTATTGTAGCCACTTGTGTGTTCTTTGTGATGCTATCTTGGAATCCCGTCGACACTTGCTATGGGGATGTGGGATTGGTGGGATTCTCTGCGACGGGAAATTTCGGCTAGAAGAAGGGATGATGGGATCATAATCATCGTTTGTTAGCATGTTTGGATTGAGAGGAATAATCAAATTTTTATGAATGCTTGTCGTTGGCCGGCTAGGCGGCTGATATAGTTTCTACTATCCTTCTAGATGTAGCTTAGTGGGTAGCTTAAGCTTACTGTTGTTTTTATTGTTGTTAGGGACCTAGGCCTATTGCCTACAACTCTGTTTTTCCTCTTTCTTGATTTGAATGATTTAGGCTGCTCGCCTTTTCTTTTAAAAAAAGTGCGTTTTCTTTTTGTGGTGAGAATTCTTTGTGGATGGCCTTGTCCTTGCCGCCGAGCATAGATGATGTTTTTGTGGTTGCGTCTTCCACCTGTGTGTCCGACATGGAGTCCTGCGCCTTGTCCGTGCCTACTCTCGTTCGGAGGGCGTCCCTTTTGTTTGACTGGCTCCGAGGCCTCAACAGCGTGGGTACATGAAGAACGTATCCATGCGTTGATCGTAAAGACCATGCATGGAAATTAACTAGTGACAGATCGAGCTTGGTGAAATATATGGACAAAACATTTTCAGATAATAAAAGAATTCTTGGCCTCTACAAAATATGTACGCAGTTAAAGTGTTATGGATCATGATACATGGATCACCGTAATTGTTGCACGTACATAGTAGTACTGGGCGTCTTTCTCGGACAGCGAGGCATGCGGCTCCGAGGGGCTCCTCTCAGCTGCAGTAGCAGGCTTTCAGCAGGTGATCGGCAGCTTTCCCTTTCGCTCTCGGCTCTGATTTCGATCGCCGGACTCGCCGCGGCCGGCCGGCCGGTGAAAGACGCGAGAGCTGCATGCGCCTGCTGGCCGCAGCCTCGCCGGCCGGTAGATCGCTCCTTTCCGCCGTGAATATGGTCCATCAGGTAACTAGCTGCACAATGCGGCTATGACGTCGTAGCTACCAGCTAGCTATATAGATAGGGGGTACTGCGGCGCCGCATGGTTCATGACTTCATGGCTCGTTGGTGAAGAATGTGCGATGGTCTTGCAATGCGTAGAGATAACGAAAGCAACTGTGTGTGATGTTGAGCTCCATTGATCCATCAAGAGTGCAGTTAATGCTAGTTAGGCCATATACAAGCGTCTGCAACTCATTTGATTGCAACACATTCATGAATCCTGGGTCAAGCTAGAGGAATTAATAAGCACCAGTATAAATGTTTAATGGATCTTTGAATTTACGTGGGAGACGACACTCGTCGAAATGCATGCAGGCATGCATCGTATGGCTTCACTGCTGAAAAAACTTCATCGCCACTGGTTCCAAATCCTCCTCTGCTTTTGACACCGACAGTAATTAAATGACAGTGATAGCCCTATGTTATGAGTTACAAACTTACAATAGACGGCAAAACCATCGATCTGTAATACATGTGATTTGCCTATGATAGACCCTTATTTTATAATTAACTATTATTTTATAATTAACTACATGTGATGTGGTTTTCAGAAGAAAAAAAAAAGATAATTCACACATAGCTAGCTGGTCGCTCATGAACTGAGCGGTATTCGGACATTCTTAACATTCACATTCTCCCTCTGCGCTTGATGGATCCAAGAAGCTCAGTAATCGGAGGTTCTTCCATCCTTGATAATCATAGTCTGCATCAACTAGCGCAGCAGTTTCTTCGTTGCTCCATCCTTGCCGTTTAATATGACACCATATAGATTATCAGATTCAAGCAGCTAGCCTCACCCGTAGGAACATCTGCTTGCATGTTCACCAAATTCATATTTAAACATGCAGTACGGTGTGTCATGGAGTGAGCGAAGAAAGAAAACTATATAGTTTGCATACCGATTAATACTTGTGCATTAATTGGTATCACAGATGACAATTAAATAATAGACTTTGTAATGCTTAATCATTTTTATCTTTGCATTCTTTCAGTCCTCTTTTGTTGAGGATCATTTAGGTGTTGGTACTGTAAAGTCCTTTTGTTGAGGACTGTGTGACTTTTGTTTGCCGTATACATCTTCGGATGTAGAGGCTGGATTAATTTTCATTATCGAAAAAAAATAGTTTGTCTCGCTGAATAGCTTGAAAGAATTAAAGGTGATGTCTCAGCTGGAAGAAGGCTAGATATTGATGACCTACCTGCTTGGAAGGCAAAAGAATCTAATATGTTTTTCGGGTAATTTTGATATATAGGAGCCCACTGGTTTTGTCATTGGTCATTGCTACAAAAAGATATTGATATAGATAAGATATTGCTCAGGCTTGCCACTCGCTTGAAGTCGTTGCTATGACGTTCTTTTTCAAGTATGGATAGAGAATGAATAATATGGTCACTAGTTGCTAATGTAATATATAGTATGCATGATACGATTCTATTTTTCTTTTGAAGGATACATTTTGAATGTTTGACAATGACATGTTGACAACGTATGTTGTCCAACCCGAAGAGAGCCTTGCCCCTGATGGCGAGGCAAAGACGGATCAAAGGAGGCGTCGACCCGATGAGAGCCTTGCCCCCTGATGGCGAGACAAAGACGGATCAAAGAAGGTGCTGACTCGAAGGGAGTCTCGCCCCTTGATGGCTGGCTAAGGCAGATCAAAAGAGATATCGTCTAGCGAGGGCTCGAGAGAATGTCGGATACCTCAGGGCCGAGATGTGAAGCTGGGAAGCTTCTGTGGGCGCCAAGAAGCCTAGGGGATAGCAAGTATAGGGCGCCAGCTAATGTCAGAAACTGTATCACGTGACAGGAAGATACATGTACAAATCGTAACAACCGGGTCCCTATAATCCCCTCTGTAACCTCGCTTTAATTAAGGCAGTGGGGCACTTAGGTCCTTGCCCAGGGCCCCAAGGTGCTTTTCCCCCGAAGCGGCCTCGAGAAGCAGATCAGGGGCCAAGAGGTCTTTTCCGCAAAAAGACGTCTTGGCCCTTGCTTTGCCTCTGGTCGGAGGGGCTGTATTGGAAAATGTAAAAATTGCCTCTACTACAAATAGGGGGGCCAGAATAATGAAGGGCAAACAACCAATTTTAGGCTAGCTAATTTGTCTAAGCTTTGCTTACTGCTTCGCCAAGTTGCTTCATGAGACAACCCCTTAGAAATAAGTTGTTTGGCTCGGAACAATGACAACGTACGTACATAGATGGAGAATTTAAATTCCATTACGTAAACAAAAATGAAAGGCAAACGAAGGCATCACGCCCTGTGGAAATTCCTTGCCACCTCACACCCAAATAATTGGGGTGCACTGATGCTCAAAATCTTTAGTTTCCCCAAAACAAAGCAACTAGATTTTATAAAATTTAATTTTCAAACAAGATAGTTGCTTAGATATGATAAAGATTATTTTCAAGTTATTATATTGGTTTGTTCGAAATCATGATTCATAAAAAGGATGATATCATGTACGTATTGTAAAATAGATGGATCAATCTCCACTAAATTATGTAGTACTACTTCGATCAATCCGACCATGTAATTACGCTCTAGAAATAATAGCAACAGACATATTGTCTGGGATTGGATGGCACCGACCCTGCGTCATCCGGACCGTGGGCTACGGCGGACAAGGACCGCCCGGGTGCGAGCCTTGCCTCCAAAGCCACCTCAGCCATCCAGGAGTGATACAAAGGTGATATCAATTTCTCACGAGATAATAATAGATACGAACGACGTATAGCTATACCGTTTGAAGGACATACAGAGGAGGATGTAGGATCGTACAATATTCTGTAATAATTAACAGGTAGAGTAGTACGTACCTGTGGACGATGAGCAAATGGAGTGAGAGGCGTACGTACACATGGGATATAGCATGCACGGACCACATCAAATGTGGTGGTGCAACATTAACTCTTTCTCCGCCTTCCTCTAGGGCCTAGTTCTCGTGGCATGGCAGGGGCAAGAGATGGATCGATGCAAGAGACGAAGAGGACGTGCAAGCCCCACACAGACCCGTCGCGTAGCGACCCAGCGACACAGCTCACAGCTGCGGCTGCCACTGTCTCCCCCCTCATTGTTGACCACTACTCTCCAAAAGTACCCTTGCTCTAGCTCCACCTTGCCCTGCTCTCTCTCTCTCTCTCTCTCTCTAGCCCCCCCTCTCTAATCTCTCCTCTCCTCTCTCCTCTCCCATCACACCAGCACAAGCAAGCGCCAACCCTTCTCTCTCTCTCGCTCATATGGTTTCTCTCTCTAGCTAGTCCTCAAAACCACAGCGGCAGCAACAGATCCGATACATACTAGGTTCCATTGCATCACGCATCAGTCACTCCGTCTCCAAACCATCAAATCAAGCAGATCATATGTGCATAGACACGGCCGTTCAGCACGCACCACACCCATCAAATCACGGCCAAGAAGAGGGGAGAGAGATAGAGAGAGGGAGGAGAGAGGAGAGAAGAATATACCGCCCGCTAGCTCGCTACTAAAGCAAGCGAAGCGAGCAATCAGTTGGCTTGGCTATAGCCGCTAGCGATCGCGTCGCGTGCCGCCTTTCCACTCGCGCGCGCTTGCGTCTCCTGTCGCGTCCGTTGCCGCGTCCAATCAGGCCAAGAAAAGAAGTACACAGACCGGCCGGCGGCGTGCTTGCTCCGGCTGCTCGGCGAAGTGCTCGCGCCGCGCGCGTACCGCCATGTCGTCCTCGTCTTCGACGTCGTCCGCGGCCTCCGCCGCCGCCGCGTTCCCTGCGCCGGCCGCGCAGCCGCCGCCGCCGCAGCTGGCTGCGGAGAACCAGCTGCTCCCGCCGTTGCAGGCGCCGCCCTCCGACGAGCAGCTCTGCTACGTGCACTGCCACTTCTGCGACACCGTCCTCGTCGTCCGTCACCAAAACCACCGCTCTCCATATACATCTGCGCTTCTGTTTGTTCTTGATCTCTTTGAGATTGATTGCAATTTGTTCGAATCGATCTGGTGCGTCGAGTGCAGGTGAGCGTGCCGAGCAGCAGCCTCTTCAAGACGGTGACGGTGCGGTGCGGCTACTGCAGCAGCCTGCTCACCGTCAACATGAGGGGCATCCTCTTCCCGACCACGCCGATCGGCACTGCCGCGACTGCTTCTGCCACCACAATCACGACAACCGCGGCGGCGTCCACACCTCCTCCGCCGCCGGCCGCCTCCTCCGCGGCGGTGAACCACAGCCAGTTCCACCTCCCCAGCTCACTCAACCTCGCTGCGCCCAACCCTCCGCCGCACCACTGCCTCCTGGTACGTACTTCAGTACGTGTGAAACGCACGATCAATGCCTTTCATGCAAGCTCTGAATCTCTGAATGATCGCCTACATGCGATGTTTGGTTTTTGTGTGCATTTGTAGGATGAGATATCGAGCGCGAACCCGAGCCTGCAGCTGCTGGAGCAGCACGGCCTCGGCGGCCTGATCGGGGCCGGGGGTGCAGGCAGCAGGACTACCACCGCGCCGCCGCCGCCGCCGCCGCAGGCTGCTCCGGCGGCCGCGCCGGCGAAAGGCACGAAGGAACCGTCCCCGCGTACCAACCCCGTCATCAACAGACGTGAGTGCTCCTCCAATCAAAACTCACATGCACGCAAGTCGCCAAAGTTCATCAAAATCCAATCTTTTGTCTGGTTTCTTGAGATATATCGTTCTTGAGCTCTACTTCGTCGCGCCGGCGCCCATGCTCTCTCCCCTGATGATCATTGATCAGACAGCTAGCACAACACATGGCTCAAGGTACGGCTACATACATGCGCGTGTAGGCGTCGCAGTGATGAGTGCAACCGCGCCCACCACTGCACGCTCGCGACTGTCGGAGACATAGCCGAGAGCTCGTCTTTCTTTCGCTCTCGAGTCCTTTCTACTGTGAGGGAACAGTGGCCGATCTCCTCCTCCATTCGCCCCTGTCGAGATCTCCACTCCGAGAGCTAACCACGGTCAGCCGGCGGCTAGTGCGCCGCTCCCCAACGTCGCCGTCCGGCCATGTGCCGGTCGATGTGGAAAGATAGCAACATACTAGCTAGCTTGATTGATGATTGGGACTAACAGTACCCCGTCCGGTTTGATCTTCTGCAGCTCCGGAGAAGAGGCAGCGCGTGCCGTCGGCGTACAACCGCTTCATCAAGTGAGTACTACTGTACTACTACTGCACCAATACACTAGCACTACTACTCCTGCTGAGTCCTGAGCTTATTGAGCTTTTGCGTTCGGCTGCGCGAGCGAGTGCATGGTCGCTCTCTGCCACGGCAATGCCGCCACGGCGGCGGCAGCTAGCCGGCGGCAGAAGTGACCGACGCCTTTTGCAGAGGCAGAGAGAGACATAAACATTGTCTTGCTCTGGTCTCTCTCTCCCCCACCTTTCGAGGAGAGAGAGAGAGAGGGATTGTAGATAGTGAAGTAAATGAGACATGTCAAATGATGCATCGGTGATGGCAAATAATGGGGGTGTCGCTGAGCTGAGCCTGAGGAGCTAGCCTGAGCTGATCTGATGTTTCCCTTTCCTTTTCCTTTTCTTTTCCTGGGTTTCTTGGGGGAATGGAATTGCAGGGACGAAATCCAACGCATCAAGGCTGGCAATCCCGACATCTCGCACAGGGAGGCCTTCAGCGCGGCGGCCAAGAACGTCAGTACCCTCCACCTAGATCTTTCCCTTTCTCCCCCTTCCTGCTCTGATCTCTAGGGTTTTGCTCATATGCCTTTACTGCTTCTAGGGTTTCCCATTCTTTCAAATTCGCATGCTAGATATATACATGTATATATATACTCTCTTATTCTTCCTTGTGTTCCTTCAATCCTTCTGGCATCTTTCTTTTCTGAAAATCTTTGGTTGGTGTGGTGGTTTTGTTGCTGGTGTTGTTGCAGTGGGCTCACTTTCCACATATCCACTTTGGCCTCATGCCTGATCACCACGGGCTCAAGAAGACCAACCTCCTACCTCAGGTGAATAATCGATCGATCATACCTACATCGATGTATTGCTATGTTTTTGGCTCCGTATACGATTAAGTATACATCAAGTCATTGTATATTTTTTAAGAGCTCTTCTAACGTATAAATTGACAAAAATATTGAGGGTCATGGTATAATTCGGATCTAAGGATATATCCATTGAGAGAACCTCCCACACGGTAATATGCTATCACGGTAACATAAATGTTATCACGGTGGTATAAAAATTGAAATCAATCTGGACCTTTAGTTCAAAAGTAGACAATTCGTATAATATACTGGGTGGCGGTATAATTCGGATCTAATAATTAAGCATAATTAAACTCCATTAAGAGAACCTCCGATACAAAAAGAAAATATAGTAGAATAAATACTATCACGATAATATAAAACTAAAATCAATCTGGACCATTGATTTGAAAAGAATAGAAGCTTCGTATTCAATTCTATGTAAGTAGAGTTTCTTGGTTTTACAAGTTTCAGAAGACAAAGGAAGAAAACAACGTGCTTCAAATCGATAATATATAGTATTCTCACTAGATGCTCATCAAAGATTCTTAGCAAGAATTTGCAATGGTTATCCATATTGCAAAGTGAATTAGTAAAATGTTAACACATTTAAAATGGCTTGTTTGAAGATTTAATTTAAAAGGTTTTTTAGTCTTGTTTTTCCTGTAATTTTTTTGGTTATAAATTACTCTCCTCTTATTATAACGAGCAAGGTGACCCGCGCGTTTGCGCAGCTAGATTTGTGGTAAGATATAGATAATATATCATATTAGATTTAGAGTTTATCTCTAATATATAGATCAGCTTAGTTTGTTATATAGGTTAATATTGATCGCTAGATTTACATAATAATATCCATATTTAACGATGTAGATTTTTTCTTTTTTTATGATTAACGTGAGTTTCTACTATTTTTTAATTAACGTAGGAATTTATAGAATTTTAGGATTAATGTGGTGGCTCCATTTAACTCTGCTTTATATAGATAGTATTTTTTCTATGATTAACGTGAGTTTCTACTATTTTTCGATTAACTTGGAAATTTCTAGGATTTTAGGATTAATGTGGTGGCTCCGTTTAACTCTACTTTATATAGATAGTAGATAATGGGCTTCTTACAATACTGTTCATTGCTCAAAACAGTGTCTTAACTACTCTGTTTAACATGAAAATTGTACATATCATTAATTCTACATATAGGTTTCTTTTAGGATATTGGTTAGTGCATAGTTTCTTTTAGAGTATCAGAGTGAGTGGGTTTGTGTGCTTTGGTAAATTTTTAATATATTTGATTCATTGGCTACTAATATTTTATCACTTTTTCCAAATTTAAAACTGTATTTTAAAAAAAGTAAAACTGGTTATTGACGGATAATAAGCTCACTAACGCCCCTTTTATTTCACAATCCGATAAATGAATCCCTGTGTCTGTAGACTTTTGAGTTATATATCCCTAACTACTATTTAATCTAATTTGTTAATAGCCCCTTATTAATTTGGCCTTTTCGCATTTTTAACAAAATAAATCAGGAAAACACTGAAAGGGCATACCCTTAATTTGTGCATTGTGCTGATAAAGCACGGGTCAAGCAAATGTCAAACAACATCAAATTTATATTTAACATGCATGGCGCGCGCGCGCACACACACACAGAACTACACATTTCAGTTCCAAGACCACGAATTTCAAATTTTTTTGAGCCGCACATATCGAAAGATGTAGAGGCTGAAACATGTTTCCATTATGTAAAAGAGACCACTAGCTAATTACATTTTTCTTTGTTGATGACTAGCTAGTTTACCAACTAAAATTTCTAACCCTTTCTTGGCTTGTTAGGATCATCAGAGAAAGGATGGCCTTCTAAAGAACGAGCTTTATGCGGCGGCAGCGGCGGCCAACATGGGGGTTTCTCCATACTAATATATAGAAGCTAGCAGCGTCTTTCATGCCAAGTCTCTCCTTAACTAGCTAGTTCTAATATCAAGCTTTATATCACGCGTCTAGCTAGGATTAATTTTCCCTCAGTTCGTATGACCCTATATTAATTCATGAGATCATGTCTAGCTCATCGCATGTTTTCTAGTATGCTTGATCCAATGTCGTCTCTGCTGTTAAGTGTTAACTAGTTCCAGTAGTACGAACTTCTTGTCAGCATCCTATAATTAATCATGCCAGCCTCATTTCTTAATGTGTTTTCGATCCCTGTCTATCCACTACTACAGTACTGCTAGTCAATAGTACACTAATTTAGTTACTTTTCACATACTTTATATATGTGTTTTCCCCGTTTTCTTTGTTATTTTTTTTGTCTTTGTTCTTGAAGCATGTAGGCACTTGGGTGCGGTGGCCGTCTCTCCCTGTCGATTAAAAGGGAGGCCAGCCACGGGCTTGCATTGTCTGCAATCATATCCCTGTCCAAAGACTAGTCTTTGTTGTTTGCCTACTGATGCCGCTGCGATTCAAAGTCTCTCTCTCTACATGTATGCATGTCACTGCTCCAGCTCTTTTGCTTGCTTTCTTATCTCCTTCCACTCCGAAAGGCTTCAGGGAAGTGTGGGCTAGATACATGCATATATGCACTTCTGATCACTATTGCCGGTACCTGTGTACCCTCTGAGCTAGCTAGATATCATCGGTGACAAATGGATCTTTTTACGTGGGGAAAATGTTCCACGCCTTATAAAAAATTTCTTACCTCAGTGCTCTAGCTACCGTTTGATATGCACTTAGATTTTTATGTACACATACTATATACTCCATTTTTTTTTGTTTGATGCCTTTGACTTTTTGGCACGTCTTTGACCATTCGTCTTATTCAAAAATTTAGTGTAAAGATGTTAAAAAAATAAGACATATTTAAAGTATCTCTATTGATAAAACAAATCACAACAAAATAAATGATATTTACAAAAAATAATTTGAATAAGACGAATGGTCAAAAGCGTATCAAAAAGTTAAAGGCGTCAAACAAAAAAAACGGAGGTAGTACCATACTATATAGTATATATTGTTTATTGATCCTTTCGATCGGTTCCCAAAAACATATCATTTTAAACTCTCGTAAGTTAAAGTTTTAAAACTTTGTTTACAAAAAATCTTTTGAATAATTTAAATTGGACACACAAAAATCATCCGTATAGATTCGTCTCAAAACACATTTATATAACATCGTAATTTTACAGATTTTATAATTAAATTGTAATGGTATATCTAATAGCCAAAATCATATTTCGAAGACCGTGTTGTAATATCTAAGACGTCAGGTTTTCAGAACCCAATAGGAGTATATAAATATTGTTTTTATTAAAGCACATCGAACAGCCAAGACGATCGACATGCAGCGCAGGTGGGTGTATGTATTTCTAGCTAGCTAGCCACCCCGCGGGCGCGCATGCACACGCGCGCGCAAACTGGAGCATGAAAGCGGCATGTCGCGGGTGGGGATGGGATGAGTGGTGCTGCATCCCTGAATGCGCGCGTTTCTTGGTCGTGATTGATCTTTTGGTGTGGTTTTAATTTGGTTCCGGTCGGGGCACGCACGCACGCACGCACGTACTAGCGGGTGCATGCTGCTCCGTTTGACGTGGGAATTCGGAAACAACGAAAAGGTGGCGCTGCGTACGTTTCGATCTGATTTGGCAATGATCATGGTTCATGATCAATTAAATCATGATCAACCGCCAGAAGCAGTGTGCACGGGTTAAAATATGAGGTATCTATAAAAACGGTGAGAGTATATATTAATTTATTAGGCTTTTACATGCAGGCAGCCGTCTCAAATTACGCTAGATCATCGCAGCCCTAGGCAGGGATGATGTTTCAATTTGGCTATATTAGTTGATTTATGTGGGACCAGATTTTAACGGTTTAAATTAAAAGCAAAAGAAAAGTACCGATTTGTACCCTCATCTTCCATGTCTGTGCCAAATTCATTCATGTGGTCCAAAATCGGGCTTAATTAACCCTCAACTTTCAATACCGTGCCGAATTGGTCATTTGTTCGATCAAAACCAAGTTTGAGCATGGTTTTATACGACGGGACGTCCACATAGCTATTTTTGTTTGTGTGCACGGTGCTCCGACCACCACGTCAATGCCAACGCTGGATGGACCCAAATGTCAGGGTCTTCCCCCTCTCTTCTCTCATCTCTCCATCTTTTCTTCCCTCCCCCCTCTCTGTCTCTCTCTCACCTATACACTGTTGATTGTTGTGGGCCCAGATAGTTTTCACATGAACTACAACAAAACTATAGAAATTTGGAGTAAAAAATAATTTAAATAATAGTCCATGCTAGAATTGAAAAGGAGTCTGTATTAGCTACAATAAACAATAATGTAAATTCGGAATAAAAATAAGAGTCCATGTAAAATTAAAGGAAAAGTTCATACCGGCTATAATAAAAACAATACAATTGCATAAATTTAGTATAGAAAATTAGGCAAATTATTAAAGGCAAATTATCCGTTCTACTCCCTCCGTCCCAAATTATAGGTCGTTTGACTTTTTTGACACTAAGTTTGACCGGCTCGTTTTATTCAAAAAATTTGCAAAAATTCAAAAAATTCCAACTCATACTTAAAGTATATTATATGCTAAACAAAATCATAGTAAAAATAAATAATAATTTCGAAATTTTTTGAATAAGACGAGCCGGTCAAACTTGGTGTCAAAAAAGTCAAACGAACTATAATTTGGGACGGAGGGAGTACTTAGTATAGAAAAGTGTCTAATCAAATTAAAGGATTGACATTAGTCAAAATTCAACTCCAAGATGTGACTTTTTTGCTAGTTACGTTTTACCATGATAGAAAATCAAATTTTCATACATAATTCACGTAGGTTAATATCAATTATCAATCAAAATTCAACGGGGTTCTGTAAAAAAGAAAAGGATAAATTTTGTCTTCATTGCTAGACACTCGGAATTTTGTGGGGACCATAAAGATAACTGCAAGACAGAGGTTTTGCCCCCCATCAGTCAGTTTGCCGCGCCGGCCTGCTCGCTCCACACCGCGGCCTTTGCCCCTCACGTCAATCCTTCTATTGGCCCAACAAGCAAGGATGGGCCAAGATCAAATGGTCATCGCGATCAAAACGCCCGGCCGCGCAGGCCCGACGTGCAACTCTTGGACTATTAATGAACCTTCTATTTACCATGGCCCAAATCACCAAACTGCTACAGTTCTATTGCTGGCCATGCACTGATGCTGACTGAAGCTGAGGCCGAGGACGTCATCTCAAGTTGCAACTTGCAAACTTGCACATTGCGAGTTTGCGACAATGCATGTGGCCGACGCGCGGTTGTGCGAGAGCGCAGCAGCACGTACACTAGTACGTGTTCATCGACACTACGCGTCCCCACGTAGCAAGAGTTGTTACTTGTTAGGCCTTCGGTCTGTGTGTGAGACTATATATGTACATGAAACATGTTGTGTTTACCCCACGAGCAGATCAGATGCGTTCACTGGATTCGACGGGCACATGTACAGGCTATACGAATAGGAGCAGTGTTTGCTAGCTCGTGGTCAGACAGTGACAGCAGAAAATGTTAAGGCAGCGGTTCATGGAGTTCGCCAAGACCACAGAGCCGTTCATAACGTGACTAGATCCCGAAAGGACGACCGATCATTCGATCCCCGTTCGGCCGTTCACCAGGCCTCCAAATCTCAAACTCCGTACGTGGTCCTGTGCGTTGGGTGTGCTACTAATAAGTCCCAACGTGGCTCGAGATTTTAATTCGATCGTCTTTTGCGAATTTTATTACTGTTTGCCCATAAAAAATCGCGCAAACGAAAAAATGCCCAAGGGTACGACGCAATTGCAAAAATGCCCCTGGGCGCCCTCGCCCAGGGCGCCAAGCAAGCGAGGGCGCCCCAGCGCAGGGCGCCAAGGGCCTAGGCGCCACCGCCCAGGGCGCCAAGGGCTTGGCGCCACCGCCCAGGGCGCCAACGGTCTAGGCGCCACCGGCGAGAGCGCCTAGAGACAGGTGGGCCCGGCGCACGCGTTGCTCGGCGCTGCTGCTGGTCAGGTGCACGTGGGGGTCGGCGCTGTCGGCGAGGGCGCCAAGGGCTCGGCGCTCTCCGCGAGGGCGCCAAGGGGGGGACCGCCGTATATAAGCCCCGCCGCCATCACTCTCCCTACTTATATGCCATTACCAATTCATATAATAAACAGGCAAAAACTGATAATTACAAAGCAAATTCAAGAAATAATTGCATAAAAGTAATTAACAGTAGCTAAATAAGCTTGCAAATTCAAAACCGGGGTCAAAAAGAACTCCCAGGATGCTTCAATGCCTGAATATATTCTTTCTTCAATTTCTACTAATTCCAAGGGCCTTAATGGAATTTTCAGTGCTTAGGAAAAGCTATGCGCAATTTCCATAATTCTCAGGGGGCTTTCTTCAATATTCTTAAATTCAGAAAATACTTCATGTAATTTTCCAAATGCCAAGGATTTTTCTTAAAACAATTGCCTAGAAAATTTCTCATAATTTCTAGGAAATCCAAGGACTTATTCATAAAATTACAGGGCAAACAGATTCATTCCCCATTCTTTCTGGTCTGCCCCGGCCCATTCTTTTCTTTTCTTGGTCTGGTCCGTTTAAAACCGGTCCAGTAGCCCCTATTTTCTCATATTTATTTCATGCCTAGCCCGGCCCGCGCCCTTCTTTTCATAAATTTTAGAGTCAAAATGTAATTTCGCAATGCAAAATACATATGCAATTTCAAAATTCAAGCCCCATTCGATCCATTCTTCTTTTCTTTAATTCTTTCTGGTCTGTGGCCTTCTTTTTCTTTTTCTTTCCATTCTTCTCCCCATGGCCCGCCACCTTCTTTTCTTTCTCGGTCTGCTTCTGGGGCAGCCCGCAAGCGGCCTTCTAAGGGGGCGTGGCGGCCCGCGACGCAGCCGGCCTGGCGGCCCACCTACAGTGCATGGCGCGGCTTACTAGGGGCATAGCGCGGTGCAGCCCGCGGGCGATGGCCTGCTAAAAGAGACGCATGGGCCAGCTAGGCAGGGACGGCCCACGTGGGGCGGCGGCCTGCCACTTCGGGCGTGGCCCATGGCCTTGGCTTGCTTAGCTTCGGTCCGGCTCAAGGGCAGGGCTGCTAGGTTTTGCCCTTGCCGCCGCCATGGCTGTAGGGCGCGGGACAGCGCTCTGCGGCGCGCGGCCGGCGCGACACGACCAGCGGCGCTTCTTCGGGTGTGCGCGAGTTTGGTCGGCGGATGTGCTGCGCGTTGTTTCGAGGGGCTCAGTGTGATGCGATCATGCAAACTACGGGACTAGCTGCATGCATATTGATACGGCCATGCAGTTCTGCACTTGATGCTTTGCTAGCATGGACCGTAGCTCCTTGATATTTGCTAGCTGCAGATGCATGTTCGCTAGGGACTCACGTCCAGTTGCAGGGGCATGGTACACCGACCCGCTGCGTCGAGCGGAGCACGGCGGCGCGTACCACGGACGAGACGACCGATAGGCAACCGATGCGCTTCACATACATGTAATTCAATTTTGTTCGTTCCCGATTCAAAACCGGCGGTTCAATTCAATGGATTCTTCACAAATCCTGCAATTCTTTAACAGATCCAAACGGGAACCCGCGGTAAAAACCGATCTGTACCTTCGTTTCTTGTGGCAAAGACGGGATGCGTGAACTGTCGCGTAGGACAGATCGACGGGTCCCAACTAGGCCAACGGAGGGGACGAAGATTCGATGCAGTTCGTCGGCGACCGATCTCCGGCGTCGTTCGTCAGAGCTTCGTGCTGATAACGTGTTAGACAACCACGCTACCGGGCGTAGTCCGAGGTTGCCTAGCAGTGCGTAGATCGTAGACGACGAAGAACAATCACAGATGAACACGAGATGTAGGAGAGGAAGGATTCTTTATTGCTATTCTCTTGTGTACATAATAGATTGAAACCTCTCCTATTTATGCTTGGTGCTAGGGTTTGGCTGGTCCATACAAGTGGGACCCACCCCTAGGCCGTGCCAGGCCCAAGGCCGGCTCGAGCCAGGCGTGGTTCCTTAACAATTCGATCCCCGTTCGGCCGTTCCCCAGGCCTCCAAATCTCAAACTCCGTACGTGGTCCTACGCGTTGGGTGTGCAGTGTGCTACTTAGTCCCAACGTGGCTCGAGATTTTAATTCGTTTTTTGCTCGTTCTCTTGAGAATGGAGAGGTAGAAGCCTGCGTCATTTTGCTCCCAGGTATAGATAGCCCGTTACCCGTTGGCTTGAGCGAGCTGGCGAGCAGAGCGCGCAGGAGGCGGGAGAGCAGCGCCAAAGCGAAATTTTTTGCTGTGGGGAGGAATCGATCCCGCGACCTCACGACTGGGAGGTGGGAATACTACCGCTCCCTCCGCTAGCCAGTAGAACGCAACTGCGGTTGTGTTTCAATACACCAAGAGTTGATAATATACATAGATAAAAGGAACAAAAACAAAAAAAAAATATAATCGTGCCGTGCCGGGCCGGCCCAGTCACGGCACGCCTCGTCGTGCCGGGCCAGCACGGTCCGTTTATTTTCGTGCCGTGCTGTGCTCGTGCCGGGCCAAAATTACGGGCTTTCGTGCCGGCCCATTTGGCCCGGCCCATCTGGCCATCTATACTCCCAGGAGGTGGGGCTGCCACAGTGAAGTCGGGCGAGGCCCAGCTTTTCACGTTATTTCTGCCTGAATTTGGTTTTGGCATTTTCCGAAAACGGTTTCGAGAAGTGGAAGCGTCTGCTTTTTACAAATGGTTAGAGGAAGCGTCTGCTTTTTACAAATGGTTAGAGTATCCATAGAAAAAACCCGTAAAATAAAGTATGTAGTGATAGATTGTCGGTTAAAAAGTTGATATTTTTTAGAATGCAGTATAAAGTGTGAATGAATTTTTGAGAGATGGATAAAATTTGTGGTGAATAGTGCTAAAGAGCGAGTATTCATAGGTTAGAGCGAAGATGTTCTTAGAGCATCCCCAGCAGGGGAGCAATCGGCGCCGACATCAGTGCGGGCAGACGGACGGGAAAAAAAAATTTGAATGGTGAGCGTGCGTGCGTGCGGCGCGCGGCGCTGATGCCGGCGCCTGATAGCGTGCGTCCTGGGATGCTCTTAGGGCTCGTTCTAATTAATCTGTTTCACTGTCGCAGACGTCGGCTCGTCCCGGCGTCAGCATGATGGAGTGTCCTGCCATAGGAGATGGCATGCATACAGCAGCATGCAATGGCAGGCGACCAAGATATGCTCGCCTTGGGTACCTGCTACGAAGAAGCAGGCACGGGAGTAAAGCGGACTCAAGGAATCGAGTAGCGAGCACGCGCCATGGCCGCGCCGCGCTGTAAGCTGCCAAGGAAACACGATAAGAACCCACCGATCTCAAGGTCAAGGCCCAAAAGGCGAGCATGCACACGGACACGAAAGCATCAGTGATCAGAGTAATGTACCAGCCGGCCGGCCACGGCCAGCTGTTGCTCCTGCTCTGCTGGACTAAACCAGAAGCAACGAACATGCCTGCCCCACTCGTACGCAAGCTGCAGCAAGTGCCCCTGTTCAAACTATGCTCCCAAATCATGGGCACAATGGCTACAAAAAAGAAAAAAAATCACCTTTTTTTTTAATCTCCCAAGAAGGAGCAGAAAAGTGTCCTGTAAAATTTGAGTTTTCTTACCGTAGGTAAAGTCGATATAATACGATGCCGTAGACAACAACCGTCATAGGAATATACTATCTTTTTAGTAAAAAACTACCCTTAGTAACAAAAAAAAACTATCCCCTCCTTTCTAAAATAGTATTTATTTTAGACATTGGACATAATATCTAAAATATAGTTTTGATCACTAAGAGATGTTACAATTTTTTTAAAAAAATGCAATTAAATTATAATATTAAGAAAGTTTCTTTCGAGATAAATCTATCTATATGGTTCGCATGTGCTCAATCTAAAGAGTTTGAAAACTTTTTAAGGATAAAGTTTCAAAAGTTTGACTTAGGATAAATCTAAAACGACTACTATTTTAGAATAGAGGGATCATTAAGTTGCATGCACCAACTAGTTCACCTAAAACCTTAAGTTGATGGGGAGGGGTGTGCAACGCACTTGTACTTTCTTTTTTTTTTAACCAGTGCCAAAAGCTTATATTCATAGAAGAAGGAAAAACACAAGAAAGAGTCTTTACAAAGGCCGAGGCTTGCGTATGTAACCAAGGCAATCAAGGGGGTTCATGGGTTGCTAATCTCCACATGTTTAGATTATCTAACAGTCTCTCCCACACATGGAGAGCGGAGCTAAACTTGTTTGAAAAGACACGGGAATTTCGCTCTTTCCATAAGTTCCACAAAGCGTAGATTAGAGTCCCATCCACCTCCTTTAGCTTGGAAGCTTGAGTGCTGCGCTTGAAAAAAATCAAACATCGCTGACAGGTTCCGAGGCAAGAAACCATCCAGAGCAAACTGATGTTTCTGCAGAAGCCTCCTCCACACTTCTTGGGCAAAAACACACACCCGAAGAACAAGTGATTCGAGGTTTCGGGCTCTACTCCACAGAAACTGCAGAAGTGAGAATTTGGCCAGCCCTTTGCTTGAAGGAGGTCGGCAGTTGGAGCACGATCGCAAAGAGCCACCCAAGCAAAGAAGCGACACTTATGCTCCGCATGGGTCTTCCATATCATGCTGAAGTTGTTAGCAACAAACCTACCATGGAACTGGACATTGTACACCGTTGCTGCCGAATACAAACCATGGAACTGGATATCGATAACGCACTTATACTTTCAAACACTCTCCATCACGTGGAGGCTCCCTCGAATCTTAGATGCGTAAATAGGAGTGAGCTGCTTTTTTAATTGTGTCGGTCAGAATTCGAACTTGGGACCTCTAACTCTAATATCATATTTAGCCGATGAGGAAAGGTGCACAATGCACCTATACTTTAAGAAAAACAATACAAGTCTAAGCCATTACATAGGGAGGGATAAACGACTCAATCATTTTAGTGTGCATAAAATTTCTACCATATTTTCAGGTCAGCTCTGAAGAAGGAACAGAAAGGGCTCACTGTTCAGCAAGCCATCACAGGATCTTGAATTCAAATGATGAGATCAGGCAAGAATGTCACTGAGTGCTGCGGCTGCAGGGGCAGCAGCAGCTGCTGCTAATGGAGGTGACAAGCTGTGGTTAGCTTGGAATTAATAGGGCTGGGCGAGTGGAATTTATCGGCCATGAGGCCTCATAAAGTGAGGCACAGTGACGGGAGCCCGGACAGCTACGCGATGCAGAGCCGAGGATGGGTGTTGCTATGAGTTTAATGTTCAGTAGCTGCGCGAGTACGAAACGGTTACAATGAGACGACGAAGAGGGCAGGAAAAAAATTGGCTCGATTCAACTGAATAGTGAAACTGAACAAACTCATTTGGAGAAAATTTGTTGAAAAGCAGCAACAAAGGGGAAAAGTGGGGCGATATGCCTGGGATCCAATCTGAAACTGAACAAACACATTTGGAGAAAATTTATTGAAAAGCAGCCAGAAAGGATAAGACTCGGGCGATTTGCCTGGGATCATCCAATCTAAACCATGTTTGTACAACGATGGAGTTTTTTTCCCGATTCCCGTGGAAATTGACGAACTGTTTTCTGTAAAATTTAGTTCATCCCAATCGAGGCACTGGTGGCCAGAAAGGAAGTGTGGGTCGTCTGGATGAAATGAAACGTGAATGCTACTCGTACTGTTGTTCTCATGTAAAGCTACTGACAAAATGAAAGGACAGGGAACAATTGCAAGATGGCGTTTTTCACAGATGTCAGAAACTCAGAATGCAATATGCCAATATCTGATTTATATTGGATTTTACAGGACCAGCACAGACAGAAATAATTAAGTGCACATAAATCGAATAAAACTGCCGCTGATGACATGAACAGTAGCTCCTTTTGACAATGTTACAACACAGGGTTACACAGCTCTCTGACCTTTGTACAACATTTTAAATCACGACTAAAATTCATGGGTTCCAAACAGACCCTTTTGGGTAGACAGGAACTGTGAGCCACCCGAAATGAAATGAAACCTGGATACTCGTCGTGCCATTGTTCTGAATCAAGTTACTGACAAATGAATGGACTGGGAATAATTTTAGGATAGCATTAAGCCATTAACCAGAAGTTAGAATTGAATGCCTGATTCATACTGAACCAGTGCAGAGATTGACACGGAAAAAAGATAAATACACCTTTAAGCATCGAACCGAACTACATGCATATAAATTACTGATGATTAGATAAATAATGAACTCTTTGGCTATGTTAGAACACAGCTCTCTGCATCTGATGACCTTTGTACATCACTACAAATCACGAATAACCCCCTTTTTACCCAAACCAAACTAAGAACAAAAGGTAAATAGCTTTCTTTGTACTACTCACCGAGCAGCGACTTTGATCCTGCGAGGTTATCTTTGACACACTGTTCTTGATCGCCTTTACAGTACACAACCTCCTTTTTGTTTCGAAAATGTACAGTTTCTTTATTCACTATATTTCATTTGAACCTATGGTTCCTTCTCTCTTGCCACAATCTACATACACCCTACATTGGATCACCGTCCCACCGAGCCGGAAGCCTGGCACCACCGTGAACCCAACCTTGGGCCGTGCCATCGTCTTCCCGAGCTCCTTGATCCGTGGATAACCCTTTGGCCGCACAATGTTCTCCATGTACACCGACGAATACTCGCTGCCTTGGCTAACCTGGAATATGCCGACTGCTGGATCATACGCCCAAGCCAATCTGTGGAGTGTCCAGATCGAGCTTGCCATTGCAACAAATAGCTCATAGAGTGGACCAGCACCCATCACCGGCAATGTGCCACAGCCTGAATTCCCAAACAGCGAGGACTCGATGCCAGGATGGATGAGTTGTTTGTACTTGCGGTCGCAAAATTGGGCGAATTCGCAGTCAGGGCTTGAATTCATGAGCTCCATTGGGTCAGCATCTGAGTGCTCGATGAATTGCTGCAATGATTCATTTCTGCGAATTGCGAGTTCAATTCCTTCAGGCGTGGTGGCATCACTTGTGCCGCCAAATTGGTAGGAGTCAAAGCCGTCAAACATGGATAGGCAGACACGGGAGAGGAGAGCGTAGCGGCAGTGGCCATGCTTGGAGTAGGAGACACCGGGGTAGGCAGCTGCAGCAGCGGCGCGCAGGTCCCACCCAGCGCATCGGAGGAGCTCGGCGAGCGCGCGGGTGAAGCGGTGGGCGACGCGGAGCGCGTCGCGGAGAACGGAGTCGAAGACGCCCGCGGACAGCATGGCGCCGACAGCGTCGCCGCCGCCAGCGCCCGGTGGCGGAGCGAGGGCGCGGTCGAGGCGAGCGGCGAGGCGATCGTTGCCATCCAGCAGCGCCGCGTGCTCCCGGCGCAGCGCGGCGGCCGCGGCGTCCTTGGTGTCGAGCGCCGACTGCAGGCGGTTCACCACGGCGTCGAACGACCGCAGCAGCGCCTGGTTCTCGCGCACCTGGGCCTCGAGGTGCCCCGTGAGGGACCCGTCCGGCGGGCCCCTCGCGAGAAGCTTCAGCTCGGACAGCCGCCGGAGGTGCGACACCGCGGCCGCGTCAGCCGCCGCCGCCGCCTCCGGCAAAAACGGTGAGTGCGCGGCCTGCAGGTGCAGATACGCCGCCTGGAACGACGACGCGGTCGCGAGCGCCGCAGCCACGGCAGCCTCCGCCCCGGACCGCGCCCCCTCCCCCTCCCCGCCTCCAGGGCTAGGGCCCTGAGGGTCGGGCTTGAGCACGACCACCCGCTGGCCAGCAAGCACGCCACCCTCCCTGGCGGCAGCAACGTCATCAACGTCCTCCTCCTCCTCCTCCTCGGCGAAGAACTCTATCGTCTTGGTTTTGAACGCGAGCGCGAACTTCTGGAGCATGGCTGCCTCCGATCCTCAACCGCCCGGTCCCAAAAAAAAACCTCCACCGCCGGCGAGCACTCGGATCGCCGAGCGAATTGCGGGCTCCGGGCGGGGAGGAGGGGTGAGGACGCCGGACGCCGGCGAGGGGGCGGCGGCCGCGCGGCGCTGGGGAGGAGGTAAGAGTGGGGGGAGGAGGAGTGGAGGAGCGGGGGATCTGAGAGTGGTGGGGAGTGGAAGGGGAGAAAAAGCAGCGAGGCTGTCTCCGTCGACTCGAGAGGAAAAGACTTTGGAATTTCTCGAGCCGGCTCGGGGAGGGTTAGGTGTTTGTTGGCGAAAGATGCTTCCAGGCTCGTGACGGTTTGTTAACTGGCACTGGTACATGTACAGCTCTGCGGTGCGGCTATTTCGTGTGATCTTGTCTTTGCAAATCATAGGAAGATTTGTTAGGTTTACGTATATGATCGTGTTGTTTGGTATGTAAAAAAAAACAGAAGAAATTAAATTGTTTCTATGCAACTTTGGTTTGTTTTCCATTGTTGTTGATGCGAAGGATTGCGTTCTTTTCGTGTTTTTTAAAGGACGATCTGCAACAGTGCAACATATATTTCTGGGTTTTTTTTTCTTGTTTAATGTGTGGGTTCATTCGAGCATCCTATCTAATTATGATCATCTCCTACTCGTTGTCCCCCTTGCTTAGCTCTTCATAACGGGTTGTTGTGTAACAAGTGAATAGGGTCTAGTAGAACGTCTATGGATTTTCTCATCAATTTGATGAATCTATCTATTATCTATATAAAGGAGGGAAAAAAGAAGCTAGCACGTGAGTCCACATCATCCAGATTATTTCGGCCATTCGATCAATGGTGGGACCAGATTATAACGGTCTAGATTAATAGGAAGGATTCGTATCCAATACAATAAATAATAGGAAAAAGTTCCTATCCAATACGACAGATGTTAGAAAAGAGTCCGTAAATATAAAAAATAAAGGATCCGTATCCAATATGATAAATAATAGAAAAGAGTTTGTATCCAATATGACAAATAATAGAAAAGAGTTCATAAATATAAAAAATAAAAATTTGGAATAAAAAATAATAGAAAAGTAGAGTTCATACTCAATACAATAGGTAATAGGAAAGAGTTAATAAATCTAGCCGTGCAATTGCGCGGGTCAGCATGCTAGTTAATTTTAAGATATAGAAATTCCATATTTGAACAGGATGTTCGAAGGGTGTCGGTGTCTGGGAATCGCGCTCCTGAAGAGCAGCGGGTCCACGGACCAGCAGACGAATTTGTAGTTGGTGTGAGGCCCAACGACCACCCTTCTCAGCATCCCGGGGCGGCGGCCGAGCCTACGGGGGCTCAAGCCAAGCGGTCTTCCCGGACAAGGGCCTGGTGCGATTCGGCAATCCGGGTAAGGATCCTTCGTACGGCGAGGAAGAAAGGGAGAAAGAGAGAAAGCAATACAAACCGTGAAGACACAAGTGATTTACCCTGGTTCGAGCCCCCACTGCCGGGTAATAGCCCTACTCCAGTCTTGTTGATTATATGGTGGAAAACGGTACAAGGGTGCCGAGACCAGGTTTGAAGGCACCGATCCCGAGCTTACAAGAGTGGTGACTAAGGACTATGGCTACTGCTAAGGAAGCTTCGGGTGCGTGTATTGCTTGATATGCTCGAGACTGCCTGATCCCTCGAACGTTCGGGATCTTCCTTTTATAGGCGCGGCGGGTCGCCCGGAGCTGATCCAGCGGGCCCCGCGCTGGTCTTCGCTTTAGTGGCCGTATTCTTGTCTCGTTCCGGGGCTCTGTCTGGTCCGGAGCCTGCAGGGAGAAGCTGTTCAGGTTAGCACGGGACACGTGTTTGTCTTAACATGCCGATACGGGGGGAATCGTGCTTTAGGGAGAAAGCACTTTTCCTTTATCCCCAATATAGTATTGACTGGACCGAGCCAGCCTCGCGCCGCCCGTTGGGGGCGTCGCGTAGCGTAACAACCGTCGCTGCCTGCCAAAGAAGGCAGACGACAAGCCAGGCTGTCCGTGAGCCTCTCCCCGGGCTGCGGGTTCCCGGGGAGATACGGTTCTTCCCGGTCAAAGTCGGGGAAAGTGTGGTGGGACATGACAGTTGTCGCCACCTGCCCACGGATAGGCGGGCTACCCGCAGGACCCTCTCCCGGGCTAGAGATAGCCCGAGAGGTGCGCCCTGCCCGTGGTTGGGACCCAGGGAGGCACAGTTGACTTGGTCAAGCCCGGGGAAGACCCTAGCGGGCTAGACGCTTCCTTCGATACGGCCAAAGGTGGCCTTCTGGACCTTTTGTATGCGCGGTGGGCCGGTACGGGTTCGGCCCAAGGCCTATCTCGGGATGGGCCACTTATCAATCACCAACAAAGGGGTCTCCTGTTCTTCCATCAAATATTCTGCTTTTTCCCAGGTACTCGGGTTCAAATACCCATATAACATGCATGACCATAAGTAGATTATTTCTATCGGTGTATTCTGTACCGAGGTGTGCCTCCGCGTCGCTAAAAAGTGGAACCAGCATCCAAGAAGGGAGTGTGATGTACAAGGGAATATCGAGTCCAAATAGATCAAAGTCTGGCTTCAGACAAAGAGAAGTTCAAACAGTGTGATTGAGGCCCGTGGCGCCCTGCGCACAGGTGAACTCTTAGCGTCCGTTCTAAAGCCTTAAACCCCCGGCGAGAGGAGAGGAGCGCTCCGGCCGCGCACACCTCCACAACCGAACAACCGGATTAGGTACCGGAGAACCTGTCAGCTGAAATACGCCGACAGTTTCAAATCGTAGTTTTCTTCTATTTGTGACAAAGGCTAGAATGCCCCTGAGCTTGTTATTTTTCCACGTCTTGTTCTCGTGCCATGGGCTAGTTTGTTTTCAGCTGAAAGTTGCTAAAAATTTTAATCTAAAAAATTATAACCCCTTGAAAGACATCTTAAGTAGGCAAAACTTGAGTAGGCTCAACAAAAGCTCAAGCTTGAGTTTGAGTAGATTCAATAAAGTATTATTATGACAAGAAAAATAAAGGTTTGAATGAAGCTCAAGTACGCTAGAACAAAGCTCGTGAATGAGTACACTTCATAAAATATGATTTTATATAGAAAAAATAGAAGTTTAAAAAAGCTCGACAAAGGTTGAATGAAGATTGAGCTTAGTTCGATCAGTCTCGCGAGTTTGAGGCCATGCTCGGTTCGAGCTCGTTTAAACCTCAAGCCGAGCTTAAATGGAGCTTTCAGCAAGTCGAATTTGAGCTGTTTGTGAGCTCCGAGCTTTTGTTAGAGAAGGGTCGTTCAAAACTCAACGAGAAATACCCTATATGTCACCATTTTGAACAAAATTGTCATTACCTTTGCATCATAAAATCACTATTACCTTGTATGTCATTGCATTTCATTTTTGTTGTCTTCTACTCTTTTATTTCATTTCATTAGTTGACACCGTTGTAACCAACTATTGCCCCTTTTAATCAATTAAGTTGATCAAAAAAAATCTATGTAAGTTGAACAAAACCTTGAAATCTAACCAAATTTGTATTTGGGAAACAATAGAATATTTCAAATCTCAAAGTTTTATCATTTTTTTCAAATTCGTTTAGATTTCAAATTTTGAATGGATTTCAACAAATGGATGATTTTCAAATTTTAAAAGTTGAACAGGTTTAAAAAAAATCCATATTTGGTCAAATTTATAACTATGTAATTTGAACAGGTTTTAAAAATTTCATATATAGTCAATTTCAAATTTAAAAAGGCCAAAAAACTCAAATTTAATCAAATTTAAAATTTAAGCTAGGTATTTGTTTTCTTATTTTGGCTAGATATCTAAATTTCAAATTCGTTTTAATTTTGACTATTTTAGATTCGGCTGGATTTTTTTATTTGATAAGATTTTGAACTTCAAAATTCGATTACGTTTCAGATTTTAGGGATCAGAAAACCAGGGCTAAAGGGATCATTTTATAGGCCAAAAATGGTCATCAATGGCATGCAAAACAGTAAAAAGCGATTGCAATGGCACATGAGAAACAGTCGAACAGATGACTTTATAATAACTAGCAAGTTGACCCGTGCGGCTAGATTTGTTTTAGCACATAAAGTTTATTTCTAACTCATAATCTTTTTTTAGGGAAATCTTCAACTCATATCTATCTTTAATATATCGAATCAGATTTGGAGTTTATCTCTAATATATTAGATCAGTTTTAGTAGTTTGTTATAGAGATTATTTATTTATCTTTCTTATCCGATTGGGTAGGCGTCAATTGAACGGTTATCTGATTTGGTGGGTATTGATCAGATGGTGGATGATTTTTGAATGACGTGGTGCGTGGCTCCGTTTTCCTCTATATGTTAGATTAGCTTTAGTAGTTTGTGCAGGTGCACATAGATTTCTTAACGTACAACATGAGTTAAAGTTACAATAGACGATGTATATTCTTTTCTAGTATAACGTATAGTGAGCAGTGGAGATATTTTCTTTTTTTACGATTAACGTGAGAATTTCTAATAATTTTTATTAATGTGGGAATTTTTAGGATTAGTGTGATGGCTCTGTTTTTAAGATAAATGCCAATTTGTTTGATATAAAAAGTATTTCAAATTAAAAAGTAGAAGTTTTTGTTTGACATTAACATGTTTTATATGTTTGGAATCAGAATTTATCTCCACTCATCTTCCTTTTATGATTATTATGAGAAACTTTAACTTTTTAAATGGAACTTGTGGCTCCTATCAAATTGGGCAGCTAATTAATGTCACATATTAAAATAATTGACTATAGCGTTATTAATTAAGAAAAGAATAACTTAATATACCCTGAGCTATTCCACGCTCAAAAATCGCACCTGATTGCTAAAGCCGACGCCGATCTTGATGCCTTGATGCATCTGAGGATCAACATCATATACGCACCCTCGGCGATGGTGCACCAATCCAATCAATTCAATTAGGAGTAGTTGATTCAGAAGGCGTGCAAGAACTAACTAAGCATGTCTACGCATGCAGTTAGGGATGCAAGTGGGTTGCTTTGCGGGTATCCGTAAACCCGCTTGCTTCACTAAAATACACTGAGCACTGTAAACTTTAGTGTATTTTAATGAAGTAAGCTAGTTCGCAGGTACCCACAAAACAAACGACTTGCATCCCTGCATGCAGTGCTCACCTGTTCGGACTCACATGGGCGGCTGCATGCACTGCTCCATCGATGAGCAATTTGCCAAGAAAGAAAAAATTTCATGGACATCGATGCGGCCAAACCGAGGTGTTTCTCAGCGGCTCAGCGCCGCCGGGAAGTTGGGCGACGGCAAGGTTAGCTCGACGTTGTTCGTCAAGAGCGTTCCCGGCGATGAGCTGGGCAAGCTCTTCATGCTCCGTCTAGAAAGTATATAGGCTGGCAACACCGGTGATCCCGACGCCGTCGAGTGGCGGCGACATCGTGGTTGAAACCATTGCGCCGTTCAACTGCCTAAGGGGTTCCATATATAGCCTAGCCTAATTTGGTTTTGTCCATAATACCCTTAGGGTTTGAGATGGGCTTCTGGCCCATAAACCAGCTGGGGTTATAACAAATCCGATGCGAGGCGCCCAATTGCGCGTGTGTTGCCACGTTGGAGTGAGCCGTGAGCCGTGACCCACCTGTCATGCTCTACTGGATCGAAGCTTGGAGACTAGCGCAGCGGCAGCAGCTTGGCGATTCTCAAATCAACTAGCACCGTGCGCTTGCTTGGCCTGAATGGGACGGTATTGTTCTCTTGCGCGCGGGTTGATTCAACCGTCACGGGGAGGTAGGACCGTAGGAGGTTGGGTTGTTCAATCGGCGAAATAGAAGCACGCCTATGTAGGCTTTGAGTTAGAGCGTCGGTTATTCTGAAAAAAAAAAACAAGTGGCGTCTAAGATTCTGTGTGAAATGACACGTGTTTCTGTGAAATTTCTGTTAAAAAAACTGTGGAATTCATGTGTTCCGAGCTGGATGTGTAAGTAATATCTCGAAGTTTGAAACTCTGGTATTGTGCTGAATTTGGAATATCAGGAGATAGAATATATATTGTGAACAAGATTGCCGTTTTATACAAACTTAGATTCACCATAGCCGAGGAGGCCGGAGGCAGGAGCAAAGGGGGGAGGAGGCGGGGGCGGAGGGGCTCGAGGCAGATTGGGCGGTGGCAAGGAGGTGAAGGTGGCGGCGGCTTGGAGACGGAGGCGGCGGTGATAGGGAGGCCAAAGGTGGCGGCAAAGGGGGCGGAGAGGAGGCGGCAGCCGTAGGGAGGCGGAGGCGGCAGGGAGACGGAGGCGGTGGCGGCAGGGAGGTGGAGGTGAGACCAAGACCGCATGAGCGGCAATAACTCCGGAGGCGGCAACGGGGACAAAGGGGGAAGCGGCGATGGCATGGAGGCGGAGGGGAGAAAATTCATGCATCGGGAGGTGGACGGATTTCCTAGGGAAAGAGTGGGGAAGTGGCCCAATAATACTTGTCAGACGGGTTTTCAAATGGATCCAAAAAAATTCCATGCTACGCTAGGATTCCCACCCTGGGATTGGGTCGAGATCTTGACCGAGATCGTGGTTCCCAAATAGACCCTTATATTTTTTTTAAGAGTTTTTAGAGTTTATTTCATGGTACATAAAAATGATTAAAAATGCCATGTCGTTTTACTTTTCAATTATGCAAAGTCACTCTAAACATGTCCCTAGTTTGTTACGGTTGGGGTTTGCTCCTTGTCCCTTCCTCCATGATTGCATTGATAGCAGATATATGGTAATAAGCTCTCTTCACTTCGTCCAAGCTTCTCAACTAGTAGGGTAGATAATTGTGGTCTGTGATTTGATCATGGGCTATTGAGATTTATCTCCACTTATGACGGATGTTTTGTGTTAGGTTTCTATATAAAGTTTATTTCCATAACAACATCAAATACTTTTATTAATTTGTAGATGCAGCCAACATAGGTAGATTAGAGAAAAATAGTGCAGGAGCTCCATCAGAGTGCTAGTTTAAGACCCTGGCAAGGAAAAATTTGTAACAAAGACATTATTGTTGTATCACGCATGTTAAAAATGTTTTATCCCAGCAACAAAAATGCCAATCGATCTTGATATGTATTCCAGTAAGTGTCGGCCATATAGATGGAGTTGCTAGCCAGTGATCTAATAAAAATTTATTATTTAGAAAAACAACGACCATCGATTAGGATGTCTATCTCAATGTGGCTCATTCTCACGTGGTTATCCTCTTATCCCCACCCTGATCACTACATATCAACTATTATATCCAACATTTACATCGCAGCTGGTACGGATGGAATTAAAAAGATTTATATGGTTTTCTTTTCCTCTTGCTTAAAGGAATGCAGACGATTTGCCTGAGGAAGATGACACTAGCATAGGTGTTCCATCTTTCTCAGCTGCAGGCCAGCACTGAAGATCCATTTGTCTTGGCCTGCAAATGGAGAGTTTATTTTCTTTCTGCAGATCCCATCAACTTGAACCCTTGTACTGGCTGTCCCATTTGTGGAAGCTGAAAGAGCACCAAAACCATTATGCAGAGCCAGTGGTTGGCATCACACTTCTTCTCACACTTGTGAATCAATCATTGTTCGGTGGATCAGATTTCGGATATGCACTGCATGCATGCCACTTTCTTCTTCTCTCTCTTCCTCTGTTCATATGACTTTTGGTACTTGGTGGGTTTACTTTGCAGATTAATTTACTAATACCAGTGGCGGCCATGATTAAATACGGAGGGACAAGCCGTTGCAGCGGGAGACTGCATAGAACCTAACCCTTTGACTTGCAGGCATGTTTTCTTTAAAGCAGTCCTGCAGCACTGCAGAGGCTTGTTTTTTTATGAGGTGAAAAATGAGTAATAGGAGAAGTAAACAGAGAATTGCCGTTAGCAGAACAGTACGTCTGAATGTCAACATACAAGCTCATCATGGACATACTGAAACGAACATTTTTTTTTCTAATAGTTTAGGGGCACTTTTGAAGCAGGAGCACCATTGGAACGGAATTTCCTAAAGAAAAACATATTATAAAACTCTGAAAAAATTGTGCACGCACACACAAAAAAAAAAAAAGTGAAAAGGAACAATAATATCGCCAACCACGGCCAGCCAGCCAGGGCCAGTCGGCTGTAGCCTGTAGGCCATGAGTAGGATGAATTTGTTCAAAAAAAGAGGGTGAAATTACTGCAAATATAAAAGGGTAGCTAAAGATCGGGAAGCCATATAAGGCATGTACGGATTAAGTTGTTTCTTGCAAAATTCACGTAAAATTCCTAAGTCTAAAGAGACCGTACGTTCCTTGTTTTCGTTATTGGTCGTAGCTGATTGTATAGATTGATTGATTAATTGTATCCATCGCCCATCGCATTCGCATAGCTATTCCAGGACAGAAATCAGACGTGCTCCTGATTCGCCAAACTCCAACCCAATGGGCCTGGCTTGTTCGATTTGACTCCGTGAGCTCCCGTTTCCTGTTGGATCCATGCATGGTGTTCCCGGGCCTGAAATTGCTCTTTCCTTGTGCTGATCATTACTTCCTACTGGGCCTTGCCGTTTCTACGTCATAGCTACAATCCCAACAGACTGGGTGGTCAGAGAGTCAGAGAGCCAGAGCCGTATGCGAGAACGATGGAACCGTAGTTCAGCTACTTAAACTCACGTCTAAAAAAGCAACTTACCATCGAATATCAAGTAATTCAGCTCAACCGTTTAGAACAACCGCTACTTTTCAATTGAGCTGCTCTGCCATGTTGCTGGGCAATGAACTGTTAGTCCCTCGTGCTTCAATCTCAACTCACGCTTAACGCCTTAAGCCCTTAACCCATTCTAGGCATATCACTCACGCTTGTGCAGCAGTGCTATGTTTACTACCTCCCAGTAACTATCAGTTGTTTCCAGTTTTTAACCATGAAACTGCCGAGTCAAAAGGCAGAAATGTTCACGCCCCATTCAGATTCATCACCAGCAGGAGCAGGACGTTGCTGAGCCAGCCTGTGCGCTGGTACGGCTGTCGGTTACCCTGCCTGGTCCAGACCGGCTGCGAGACCACCGGTCAAATCGCAGCGTCGGCACTGCATGTGCAGCGCCAGCGCCGGGGACTGAGGAGTGAAAGCGCGCCCATGGGTGATGGGCCACGGTGCATTCAGGTTTCAGGCCACCGTCACGGCGTCACGGACGCCGGCCTTCAGAAATCAGAATTCAGATACGCAGCGCGGCAATTTCAGAAAGATGAGCGCACAAACAGCTGCTGCTGCGGGCATGCTCACAGCTTCTATTTTTTTTTTATCTACTCCATTTATTTATCGACAAATCGAAACCATAAATACTGTCTTTTTCAGACGTTTTGTTAAACATGCGCAAGAATTTTCTAACTCACCTTGGAAAACTTATGAAGTTCAGATTTGCAGTAAATCAAATCAGATCAAATGAAAAGAACAGCCTTGAAACAATAAGAGGAGTTTCTCCGGATAATCAGAAGAGTGTAACTGTTAAGCTAAGCATACACAAAGAGATTAGTGCTGATGATCGTCGCGAACAAACTTATGAACAAATCAAATCATAATAAGAAACATTAATCGACCCTTCCAAAGAACACCCATAGCGAGGGAAAAAATGAACCTTGGGCAGTTGGGCACGGTCCATCACACTGACAAGCTCATATCGACTATAGAAGAATGACTTGTTGAGCTACGTACACATCTGATCCTAGGCAAACCTACACGACCGGAGTCACCTCAGCGCAGAAGAACGGGAAGACGTCGGCGCCACGCTACGACGCGAACACGACGGCTCCGGCGAGGAGCATCGCCGCAGCCGCGACCAGCTGCCTCCCCACGGGCGACGGCGGCCGCGCCGCCGCGGACGCCGTCATCCTGTGGTGAGGTGTCTGCTCCCTGAAAGAAACAGAGCAGCAACGCAGATCAAGGAAAAGATACATGAAAAATAACAGTAGGGTCGCTCGATTTGGCTGAAGAATTGCGATGATTTGGAGGCCATACTTCTGGTACTTGTGGAGCTGGCCGCAGTAGAGGGCGTTGTCCGGGATGGCCATCTCGGTCTTGTTTCCGGTGTCTTCGGGGTTGACAACCTTGACGTAGACCTCCTGCCCCAGGTACCACGAGTCCAGGTTCTCCGACCGCACGTTCCAGATGCCGACGTTGTCCAGCGACACCAGCACCGCCGCCCACGCCCCAGGACCCCGTGTTTGCACGGGTTTTTATTTTATTTTCTCCTGCTTATCAATGAAATAGGTCGGCAGTTCTCCTGCTCCTCTTTCAAAAAAAAATTCAAGGGGCAAAAAGGACAATTTACCTCCTCATATCGTCTAAAAACAATGTTTAATCCATATACAAGTCCTGTATGGTTTTTTAGCCGAACGGTGGTAATAAGTAGATCTGTTTATGGCAGCCCGGTCCGACCCGGCCTAAAAAAGTTCTACCCGGCTCGGCCCGATCGGTGCACTGGACCGGGTTCGGGCCCTCTCCCTGAAGCCCATCCGTCGGGCCGCTTGGGCCCAAAGAAATAGCGAGGTAAGCTATGACTGGGCTAGGCTTCCTGGTTTTGGGCCGGGTTTTCGGGCTTTGGATCGAGTTCGGGCTTGAGATCGAAGCCCGACCCGCCGGGCCGAGCTGGGCTCGGGCTTGATCGCGTGGGACTGGGTTTTTTCAAGCCCGGCTCGGCCCAGCCAATGATCAGGTCTAGTAGTAAGGTTGTTCTTTCACACCTATTCAGATTCAATCTAACCATTGGTAAAGCACGTTGCATATTTAAGGTTTCACACATTTTACGTGAAACTTTGGGTGTGTTTGGTTGGTGACCGGTATGTCCCAAAACTTGTCAATTAAAAATTTGGCAGAGTTGATCGAAATTGAAGTGTGTTTACTTGGTGACCTTCAAATGGCAAGACTTCCATCTTGTTGCCAATTTTTGTCAACTCTAGTTCATTTTCTTGTCAAATCTTGGTCAATGCACTGGCTAAGAAATTCTTAAACTTTTAAAATCGAAATTGCTTCTTTTCAATCACCTAAAAAAGGATGGAGTCCCAGTCAACGTATCTACACTAATAAAAACAAAATTTACATATGGGCTGATATTTTAAAATAGCGTACAATTTACCTGTAAAAAAGTTTGTGAAATATTTTTTGCACATACTTTTAATTCTTAAGGTAGCATTTTGTGTATTTTTTATTTCGAATGAGCTTGCAGCAACTAAAAAAATCATCTAGTTGATTGTTTCACATTTTCTTCACACTATCAAACTATAAATTTAGTTATTGATTAGTGCAAAAGATGTTGATTAAAATTTTCACCATTTTCAGTCGACCGGTAACGAATCACGCCAATTAAAAATCATGCCAACCATTGGCAATGTTTGATGAGGCCATATTTGGCCAACAACCAAACATACCCTTTGTTCCATTTCTAAATTTATAAAATAAGTTTATGACCAAAAATGCCCCTTTGTTCCATTTATGTGACTCAGTGATCCTGTCACTGCTTAGTGCATCGACTCACCTGTACAGTGCTGCGCGCGACGCCATCGCCCTTGTTGTAGGTACCCCTACTGTCCTCCGTCCACTCCCCATAGTCCATGCTGCATGCGTCGAACACGAGCAGGGGTCAGACGACTCCGGCGAGAACACCCGGCCGGAGTCGGAGAAGAAGACAGTGAGTCAGTGATCAGCCTAGGAATGGGGGTGGCGTGGACCGATTACCCGACGACGAAGAAGGCGTATCCGTCCATGTGGTAGCTCTGCATCCTCGTGTCGTTGTTCTGGAAGATGAGCTCCATGAAGCCGCGGTAGGTGCCGTTGATGATGGAGCGCGCGACCCTGGGCGCGCCTCTCAGCGGCCGCTCCGGGAAGTCGAGCGTGTACACTCCATTGACGCCGTACGCGTCGGCCAGCCGCAGCGGCGTCTCCGGCGGCGAGAAGGAGAGCCCGTTCAGCGCCGCCCTGCGCCGCCCGTTGATCACCACCGGCGCCGTGCCCCGCAGCAGGTACGCCTGCGTCACGTTGATCGACGAGTACCGGAACGAGCCCTGCGGGTTCGGCCTCGCCGCGCCGGCGCTCAGGTTCCACCTGCCAACGTCAGGGGAAAGAAGAATAACAATGAACCTCAGAGTCAGGAGCTCGCCGGCGACATTGCCGTGGCGTGGACATATATGTACATGCACGTACGTGTGTTCGACGGGATCACGCGTCATAATGTCTATCAATTCAATCCTTATATTTCTAGAAACCGGTTCTAAAGATATGGAAGGTCTTGCGAATCAAACTATCGCGTGATCAGTTATATTCGCTTTCGGCATGGACGAACCTGACGGATCGAGCTTGGTTCATGGAGAAGGAGTGGTCGAACTGGTCCTGGGGCGGGTCCGGGAGGGGGCCGGAGGCCTTGCCGCCGGAGTTGGAGTAGCGGAGGACGGCGACGCCGGTGACGCGGCGCCAGAGGGACTCATTCACCATGCGGGCGCTGGCGACGACGTAGTAGTCGGAGCTGGCGTTCTGGTCCATGGTGACGAGGAAGGAGTAGGACTGGCCGACGTGGATGTCCAGGTTGGTGTAGTTCTGCTGCGTCGTGTAGGAGCCCTCCGTCTCCACCAGCACCATGCTGTGCCCCTGGATCCGGAAGTTGAGGCTCGTCGACGTCCCGACGTTGTGCACCCGGATGCGATACGTCTCGCCTGCGCCGTATCGATCAGTACCAGAAGCATGAGCCATTGGGCTAACGGTAATTAAACATCATCAAATTGGTGGTCGTATATATTCATTTGGTTATAATATACTATTGGCTTAAATTCAGATTATAATCTACAACTAGTAGGCATCAGTCACACGGCTTGGCGTTTTGTAAACCTTTTTTTAAACAAATTTTCTGGCTATCCAAAACCTTCCTCAAGGTCTTATAATTTTCAGATTCTATAACCCATATATACCATTTTTTTTGCTGAAAGAGAATAAAGTAAGCATGGTTCTAACACAACGAGAGGATTGCATATGCAGCATCGTACGGTAAGGTGTGTACATTGCCATCGAAGCATTGGTTTATCCGAGAAAAAATAGTAATTAATATACAGACAACATGAAGTTTGCAAAAAGGGACCAAATTTAGTAACAGGTGATTGCTTTTAAGATTTATGGGACCCACATGCTCAACTAATAATCATAGGAAAAAACACACATGCTAAAAAACTCTAAAAGTTAAACAAAATATCAGAATGTAGTTAACTTAAAAGCTTACGAACCAGATTTCCATAAAAAATAACAACAAACCAGCTAACGAACAAAATTATTTTGAAAAATATAAGCATGCATATATAAGTTTTTCCACTACAAAAAACTAATTTTTCACTATGAAATTAAGTGGGGAAATTTGTGTAGACTAGCTGAAAAAAGTCGCCAGAGTGGAAAACAATGTAGACTAATCGGGGAAATTAGTCGTTAGCCTAAAACTCAAAAAACAAGTGATTGCTTTTCAGAAAAATCGTAAAAAAATTATCTACATCAAAATGAGAATTGGTTAGAGGTATGCGGACAGTTGAATGGATTTTATCTACGCAACCAAGAAAAAAAATACATACTCACTCCGTTTTACTATAATTGTCCACGTCCACCATTGTGTACAGACCAAAGAGACACAACTAAAGTAAAAAAAATTGGGATGGTCATTCTAACTTTAATTAATAAATTTGGTTGGTTGGATGTATGAATTTGATTGGCTGCAAATATTTAACTTCCTTGAAAACAACACTGACCCGCTTTACCATTAAAATAAATCATAAAGCATCCTTGGTTATCATAAAAAGATAAACAATTTAAAGCGAATACTCTCAAGACCACGGACAATTATAGCGAGATGAAGGGCGTATTAAAATGCAAAAACGTGAGGGCAACGCTTGGCTCCATGCTACATAAAGACCCACACACGGTTACATTAATAAAATGTCTGAACTTTTGGCTTGCTTGTCTACGACACATCTTTACCTCTGGATTGTTCATTTTTCTAATGGAAACACTTGCATGATACCATCACATCAGCATCACAAGCATTAATTTGCCAACAAAAGTGAATCAAGAATTGGGCGGTAAATGGCCTAAAGAAGAACTAAGCTACCTGTAAATTAAAATCAAGTGAGGGATTAATGTAGCCATAGATTTCACCTAAAAGTTGTACCGCCATGAAACAACATTCTTACGCAGAGATGTAAACAATGGTACGATCAACTTGCAACCTGCTGCTCCACTTGCCGGGTGAATTGCCATTGCCAGCCCACTGAAGGCAGCAGCTTTACGGATTAACACAGGACCAGTACTACCGAGGGGGCGTGGTTATGAGCTAGCTTACCCGGATGCACATTGATGGTCTCGTACTCGATACCGGCCGGCACGAGGCTGTCGTTGTAGCGGTACGGGCCCTTGCCGTTTATCAGCACGCCGTCCGGCATCCCGAGGTCCTTCCCACTGTCCAGCATCTTCCTCAGATCCTGCACCCATCCATCAATGGCGCCGCCGTGTGAGTGGCCGTCTTGGCCGAGCAGCGGCGTACGTACGGCGTTTCTCGCCGGCGCCGGCGTGGTGGTAGGCAGCTAGGGCGCACGCACCGTGTGGTTCTTGTTGTACCAGTCGCCGATGAAGATGGTGATGTCGCCGTCGGGGCGGCCGAAGGGCACGGCGATGACGTCCCGGTTGTTGACGACGACGCCGCCGTAGCCGCCGGCGGCGCGCTGCAGGCCGGTGGAGGGGAAGTAGAAGAAGCTGCCGATCTGGTCCTTCACCTGGAACTCGTACGTCCAGTTCCACCCCGACGGGATGGGGCAGTTGGTGCCCAGCACGCCGTCCTGCCAGCAGTTCTTCCGGTGCTGGATCCCGTTCCTGCTTTGCCAAAACATTCGTCGCTCATTCGCTTGCTGCAACGCGGGATTATACGTAGCATTGTTGATTATCCATTGTGCGTGTGCTCACCAGGTGATGAGGAGGGGTTCGTCGAGGTCGTTGAGCACGTTGACGACGACGTTCCAGTTGGTGCTGATGTTCACGACGGGGCCCGGGAACTTGCCGTTGATGCCTATCACCTACCGGCAGCAGGTCGCTCAAGAGCTTCGCCAGGGCACACGCTCACCCAGAAAACGAGGGAAAGGAAAGAAGAACATGCAATGCGAGGGGAGACGTAAATGCCGGTGCTTGCCTGCTGCTTGACGCCGAGGGGCGCCGCGGTGACGTAGGAGACGTCCCAGTCGTAGAAGGCGAAGGGGTCGGTGGCCGCCGCCGGCCGCAGCGACACCGCCGCCGCCAGCGCGGCCGCCACGGCCACCGGCAGCAAGAGAAGCCGCCGCATCACAAAAACCTGACCTGGGTCGTGCAAATCGAGGTGCCAAATGCGAATTGAGCAGAACGCAGTGAGCAGAAGGTGGCGAGGAAAGCAAGGACTCAGTTGCAGGCTTGCAGCTCGTGGTGGTCAGTGCGTTGGTGAGATGGCACTTGGCAGAGAAGGCAGAGGCGCCGCAGAGGAGTGCCTCGCTGGAGTCTGGACAGAGCGCGTGCCGAGGACGAGGAGTGCGCGGGGTGGTACGGTGGTCGGTGGGGGCAGAGCGGATGGGATCACTGTGGGCAGCTTGCAGAGCGAGGGCTCACTGTGAGCGCATTCGGTTCATTGGTTTACTCGGTCAGGTGTCTGTTAGGTTTCTCTTTTTTTTTTGATTTTTACAAACTAGAAGCCGAAATTATCTGAAAAAAATATTAAAAACCGAACAATTCAACCAAATTATTTTGGTTCGGTTTTTTCGGTATTTGGTTTTTAACGAAAATGGCATGACACATAGGTTGATTAGTAATAAAATACAGCGAGACTGTCGACCAACTCCCAACAGCAGGACTGCAAGAGCTATTGAGCTAACTATATAAATGTGAAGAACTACAAGATCCAAGAGGATTGAACGCCTAGACACAAGCAACGTTAGATCAAACAGCTCAATTACGCCGTCTACGAATCAAGCAAAACAGAGCTTGATCCTAGCTTTCGTTGGCTCAGGACTCTTGCATCTGCTAGATCCCTCGGCTCAGCCCACATAGACCAGAGAGAGAGAAAAGGGAGGAGAAGAGGAGGGGAGGCGCAGCTGTGATGAGGAACCGAGGAATGCCGCTCCCAGCTGGCTACACTGCGACAGAAGATGAGGAGGGCGGCGGGGGAGATGGCTGCCGGAATGGAGTGGAGCGTGGAGGTGTTAGGTTTGAAGTGGGCCACATGGTTAATAGAAGTGGGAAATTGGGCCTCCAGTGGATGGAGTTACGGTCGAACTTTGGGGCTGATTGGGATATGTGGTAGTCGGTTAATCGGTTTTTGAAAATTGAAGACCAAATAGAACCGAATCCTATCTACCAAATAACAATAGGAAAAATCAAATTGAAAACTGAATCAAAACCAAATATTTTGATCTATACGGTTCGGTGTCGATATTTGCCCGTCCTATACCAGAAGGATTGGGATCGGAGCCGCACAAAGGAGGAGTGTGGCAGTACATGAGTCTTGACATATGCATCGCATATTTTCACATCAAACATAGAACTGTGTATGGGACTTGAGAAAATCGGCTCTTCACTTATGGAGTTCCGATTTGCTTTGAAATTTGTGAACTCGGTGTACCAACATAAACGTGTGTCACGGCTAAGCACATTGATCTACTCGCTCATGGATGTGTACGTGAGTGAATGATCTATCATGCTAGCGCACACATGGATATGCAAAACCGTAAAAACGAATGCTCAATTCCGTTCATTTCACTCTGAGCCTTAGTAGCGCACACACATGGATATTCTTCGTTTTCCTTCTTTGCATGTGCAGAGGGCCAGAGACAGCAGTGGCGCACGCAGGGTCCGCGCCGTCGCCAATGGCGCCAGCGAGTGCCGGTAGGCGGGAGGCGAGGCCGGGTGCGGTGCGCGCGCGGGCGGGCGCGGGCGCATGGGTGCGGTCGGTGCGCGGCGTGATGGCGAATTGGCGAGAGCGGGGCCGGGCGTCCCCATCGCGCCATCCGGATCGGCACGGCACGTCGCACGTGCATGGGGCCCGGCTCCCGGAGCCCGCCCGGCATTATTAACCCGGACTCGCTGCGCGTGCGTGTTGGCAACTTGGCATGGACGGTGACTCCACACATCTCCCTTGTTTTTTCACCGCTGCACATGCACCCTGCCGCCGTCCGGGCTGGTAATACCTGACTACCTGAGCAGTAAAAAGCTGTGGCCTGTGGCCTAAACTATAGCATACATACATACTACTCCATATATTTCTAGCACTCCCTTGGCTGTTTACATGGCGCGGCGGCAGTACGGCATGATGCAACCATTTTTAAGCTCCTGGCCATTTTTCTTCCGGCCAAACAGACTATTATTTTTTTTTCTTTAACTCACTTATTAGCGTTCTCAAAATTTAAGCTCCAACAATTCTGCCCAGTGCTAATGAGTAATGACTATCTTAACTATGACATAAAGAGAAATTCTTGGGGACGGGATCCGGACGGAATCGGTCCCCCACGCGCCACGTGGCACCCCTTCCCCGCACATGCGTTGTGCAGAGGAGGAAGAAGGGAGGAGGGAGGAAGAAGAAGGCCTACCTCACCGTCGCCGCCATCGACCTCGCCGCCGAGTTAGGGTTTGGGGTGGGGTTCGAGTTAGGGTTCCGGGTGGGGTTCGGGTTTAGATTTGGACCGGGTAGGTGGCAGCACGGCGGTGGTTGGGGTTCGTTGGGGCGGCGGCGGAGGCGCCGCCGGAGCCGGAGGAGGGGGCGAAGGCGATCGGCCGGCGGTGGAGGGGGACCGCACCTCACCCCTCGGGTTAGGGTGGGCGGCGACGGTGCGGCGGTGGGAGGTTGGGGCGGCGAGGGCGCCGCAGGCCTGGGCGGAGGAAGGAGGCGGCGGGGGCGGCGGAGGTGCGCGGAGCACCGTCGAGGCGGAGAAAGGAGGAGGCGGGGGAAGGGGCGGAGAAAGAGGCGATCCCGTTGTGTAGTCGCCCCTGCATAAATCACCGTGCAACGACTAGCGTGCAAGAAGCAAGCCAACAGCATGCAGTATGCTCCGATTGCGTGAAGAAGCAAGCCAACAGCATGCAACATGCACCGATTGCGTGCAAGGAGCATAATTGTTGAAAACGGAAGTTGATCGAAAACTTTCGTCGGGTTCTCAGCTGCCTCGGTTAGATCCTGTATCTAAATTATCTCCTAACTTTGATCTTCTCGGCATGTGTCGGTGTCTGGGAATCGCGCTCCTGAAGAGCGGCGGGACCACGGACCGGCAGACGAATTTGTAGTTGGTGTGAGGCCCAACGACCACGCTTCTCAGCAGCTTGGGGCGGCGGCCAAGCCTACAGAGGGCTAAGGCCGCGCTGTCTTCCCGGACACGGGCCTGGTACGACTTGATGATCCGGGTACAGATTCTTCGTACGGAGAGAAGAAGAGAGAAAACAATACAAACCGTGAAGATACAAGTGATTTACCCTGGTTCAAGCCGCCACTGCCGGGTAATAGCTCTACTCCAGTCTTGTTGATTATATGGTGGAAATCAGTACAGAGGTGCCGAGACCGGGCTTGGAGGCACCGATCCCGAGCTTACAGTGGTGGCGACTAAGGACTAGAACTACTTGCTAAGGAAGCTTCGGATGCGGGTGTTGCTTCGGCTTGAGTCAGATGGAATCGGATCGGAGAGTCCCTTCGAATGTCCAGGAATCCTCCTTATATAGGCGCGGTGGGCCGCCCGAAGCTGATGCGGCGGGCCCCGCGCCGGTCTTTGCTTTAGTGGCGGAGCTCTTGTCTCTTTCCGGGGCTCTGTCTGGTTCGGAGCCTGTAGGGAGAAGCTGGTCAGGTTAGCACTGGGCACGTGTTTGTCTTGAAGTGCCTATCCGGGGAAGAAACCTCTTTAGGGAGAAATCACTTTCCCTTTATCCTCGATATAGCCTTGATCGGACTGAGCCAGTCTCACGCCACCCGTTGGGAGCGTCGCGTAGCATAACAACCATCTGCTGCCCGCCAAAGAGGGCAAACGACAAGGAAGGCTTCCTGCGTGCTCTTCCCTGGGCTGCGGGTTCCTGGGGAGACACAGTTCGTTCCGGTCAAGGCCGGAGAAAGCACGGTGGAGCATGACAGTTGTCGCCACCTGCCCACGGGTGGGCGGATCACCCGAGGGACCTCCTCCCGAGCTAAGGGATAGCCCGGGAGGCACATGGTGCCGCACGGTTTGACTTGGTCAAGCCCGGGACAGCCGCTGGCGGACTGGGCGCTTCCTTTAGTACGGCTAGGAACGGCCTCTTGGACCCTCCGCTTGCGCGATGGGCCGGTACTGAAATGGCCCAAGGCCCGCCTCAGGATGGACCGTTTACCAATCACCAACAGGATGCATTTGAGATAGAAAAAATAGATTTAGAAAAACAAAACATCCATATTTTAAATAAATACAAACAAATAAAATAATAAGTCATATAAACAGAAACATGCAGAGAACAGGGCCATTGTCAAGTCCAAGCCAACATGAGAGTAGCCATAGGCTCGGAATTGTCAGTGTCAGTTAGATAGGTCTGGCCCGGTCTGCCCATGAGTAGAGTTGAACCGAACTAAACGGTCCTCCTCGACCCAACGGTATGCCGTTGGGTTTGCTACTTCATCATTCCCATCCAAGCCCAGCACATTCTCTTCTGTTCCGTGTATCGTAGTCCGTACCGATACGACGGAAAAAAGCACCTGTTCCATTTTAAACTTTTACCCTTGTTCCGATTTAATTTCTAAACTTCAAAACTAGACTTAAATGGCAATCGAATTCTCAATACCAATCACCTGACCAGATTGTGGACGGTTTTGATGACGTGGCAGTAGGCGCATCATGTTTTACTTATGTGAACGATAAATTGGTCGGTTGGTTGTTGCATCAATGCTGACTAAGTGGCCAAGTCTCCCAACTCTTCCTTTCGTTCCTGTTGACACTCCCTCCTCCTAATACGATGTAGAGGAAAGGTGGTGCCTCAATCGGTGAGCCACGGCAGCACCAGTGAGGAGAGGCGAGCTGGTGTCTCCTCCCATGCCAACTGTCTTCACCGTTTCCTCCCTGTAGGAAACCTAGCCCGAGAGGGGGTGAATCGGACGCCTAATTCAAATTTTAACCGTTCTTTGCGTGATTGATTAGGCCGGTTTTTATCCAAGCTACCGATGAAACCCTATGATCTAGATACAGAAGTGTTGGCACAATTAATCAACAGTGAATAGTTGGCTCAATGGCTCACATAAACAATGCACAATATGAAGTACTAGAGGATGCAAGAGACAGAAGGGCGCAAATCAGGTTATTTTTTACCGAAGTTCGGTGCGCAACACATGCGCACCTACTCTCTGTTCAGGAAGTTCACCACATATGCGAACCGGGAGTCACGCCCCAGATCCTCAATCCACTCGGTGGTAGCTCTTCACCAACACATGGTAGGCGAGATCCAAACCTTCACACGTCGACGAGTTCTTCCACACACCGAAGCTCCTCGCACCCACGGCTCCGACACACGGCCCGACCCCCGACACACGGAGGGTTTTGTATACGGCCTCCAACGGATGATGGTAACGCACTTCCGACACACAGAAGTGACCACCGACACACGGAGGGTTTCGGTCGATGTAGTCGTTCGGGTGATAAAGCCTATGGCGTGGCGATGATCTCCCCGACGGTGAAGTCCCAAGAGCACGAGACCGAAGACTGTCCCTCACCACCACCCCTTCTCTCCCACCATGAAGCTAGGCCAAGACCTCAATGATAGGAGGTAGGGGTCACCCTCTTCTTCCTCTTCCTCTCTCCTTCTCCCCCCTCTCTCTCTCTCCCTCGATCTCTCAAGCACATGGAACCCTAGATGGAGGTGGGAACCATGGTAGGAGCTCTCAAGGGTGGCTAGGGCAAGGGGTGGCGGCTAAATGAGGCTCTCTCATTCCCTCATGCTAGTGGCTCCTATTTATAGGTACAAGGCGAAAACCCTAAGAATATACGGCCCAGATTAAATTTCCTGTGATGCGGTTTAATCCTTCGGACCCAGTCCGGCGGTCGCCGGACCCAGTTCGATGAAGTGTTTCATTTGGCACGTAATCTGGTCGGACCAAGTCCGACGGTGGCCCGACCCAGTCCGACCGAATGCTTGCATTTTGGGGGACTTAGCTGCTGACACGCTCATCCGTCGGACCCAGTCCGACGAGGCTAGTTTTTTCAGCCCACTTCGTTTTGGTTGTCCCTTTCTCCCTTGATGTCTCGCCTAGGTTTTTGTGCCAAGATTGTCGACTTGTGAACTCGACGGGAACAATTGGACAATTAGGCGGGAAGTTTCCCACCCAAAGGAAAAATCTGGATTTGAGACTTAGCGGTTACGAAACTTCGAACAGCTGGCAACCCCTGATGTCCCCTGGACCTATCTCGAACTCTCTCAAAGACGAATAAGGATAAGAGATCGAAGATGTGCTCTATGGGACCCTGTAGCCAGAGATACGATGATCGGTAGGCATGTTGGACCTAGGTTACACACACGCAAAGATATCAAAAGAACTAGAAAACGAATGTCCTTAATCTTGGCGTGATCTAACTCTACAACCCAGTTGCCATCAATTACCAAAATCATTCAGCCCATGGGAGGCTTGATCTTACACTCCCCGCACTGACCAAAGTCACTGCTGTCCTCTCCCTTTTCTTGCTTCTCTCCTCCTAGTGTTGGTGTCATAACTATCATCCAGTCCTGCTACCATTCTCATCCCCAAGCTGCCTCAGCGACACCCTCCTCCCTAAGACCGATGCCATTGTCGTCTTCTAGAGCCAACAACGTTCTCCTTCTGCAACACTGTTGTTGCGTGCCCATGATGGAAAACGGGGTCCCGATCTTCCGACATGTCAGATAAACTCGATTGGTGGAAAACTTAACGTTGACGATCCAACCTAGCCCAGAACCATCTCAGCCTGCAATCGCTACACCATCGTCTCCGATAGTTACCAACCACACAAGCGCACAATTGACCTACGAGGGCTAATTCCTGCAAGCGAATAGAGAACACAAACAAGAACGAACAAGGAGAAATCTCAAAGTGCAAATTGATATTACGCTTACGTACTTGGGGTTCCACAAACCAAAGACTGGCGATACTGCGATGGCAGAAAATATCTAAGCAAAGCCCGAGTCTAATAATGAAGACTACGAGGTTCTAATAGGCGAAAGGGGTGGCGGTTACGGTATGGAGCGCCCCCCTGAGTGGGATACACGGATCGAAGCCTGAAAGACAAGGTAACGCAGCACCGAGCGGCCCAACAAAATCTGGTCGCCACTTGTTTCGATGATTGGGATCAACTTAGATGGAATTTGAACTTGTGGCTAGATCCGTTGAAAAGGTCTCGTCGATAGCTTCTCCGTAATATACTTGAACGCCCCAAACGGAATTGATATGCATCTGTTACGCCCTTTTGAAGAGAGACTGCTCCATCGTGGCCGACCCGGACTCCAACTCGTGGTAGACTTTGTTCTCGATCTGTCTTGACACAGAGTACCTTACTCGCTGATAACCACCATGATTAGTACGTACAAGCACAATATTATTGGGTAGTAACTCTTCTCAATATTCTCTCGTGTATTAAGGAACATGTTCACCTGATGGTTTAGTTAATGTGCTCATGCCCTTATTATTATTGGTCCTTGGACAACGGTTGTTGAAAGAATAGACATATCGTTAGGAGTGAAGTTCTCATCGTCCTTACCCTCTTGAATTGAAGTCGTCCTCGACTCAAGCTCGTCTTCTTCACCTAAGTGTGGTCGCAAATCTGAAATGTTAAAGGTGGGGCTAACCCCAAAATCTGCCGGCAACATGCGTCGTGCTATGCCGGGCTGGGCGCCGGCCGAGCCAGTCCATGCCGTGCATCGTGTGCTGGCTGCGGCAGGTCGCACCGTACCAGGCTGACAGTCAAGCCGCCGGGTAGTGCGGGGCGCTGCGCTGTGCTCTCACCTGCTATCTCGGATCGGTTAGGGTTTGGCATCTACTATCATGCCAAGGCCGTGCCAATTTGCACGCCGTAGCGCCGAGCCATCTGAGCTGTCGCGCCGGTGCGCCAGGCAGGCCGCATCGCCGTGCGCTGTATCGCTCGCCGCGGGTTAGGCCAAGGCACTGGGCCCGGCCACACCTGTCCCTGCTCGCCCCGTGCCATGCTAGGGCGCCGAGCGCGGTCGTGCCACTGCACTGCCTGCCGCTCACTGTGCAGGCAGACACCGCGTGTCGCCAAGCCGGCCGCGCCGGCCACCGATCGCGCACCCGCGCATGTCATGCCGCCGCCCTAGCCCCCCATCCTTCTCAATCGACTACCAAAAAAACCCCTAGAACAAGAACCAATCTATGAACATGCAGGCAAAGGAAGACATTGGTTCGAAAGCAACGTACCGTCATCGAAGAACTGGACGATCCGAGTGATCGTGCTGTATCGGCACGTCACAATTGTACAACCAGAAAGACGATGAACAACAGACGTAGAGAGAAGACACGATGGTAGTAGACTTTATTAATCTCAATGGAGCAACAATTACATGAGAGGTCCTCTCTTTAAATTGCGCCTACAAATTCAGTATGCCCACAATAGCCCTTGGTATATATCCATAATTGGCATATCCCTAGTGATTACAACAGAGCGTGTGAGGCAATGTGGAGAACGATAACATATATTATATTGAAATTAACCATAAAATCCACTAGAGATGGATATCACACATAGGACCCAGCCAAAAAAGGAATGAAACTCTCAAGTCTCGACCGAAACATCCTCTAAAGAATTCTGAACTGTTGATGATGTAATTTGTTGCGCTACTATATAGCGCGTAGCGCTACTGTACTAGTCCTGGCTCCCTAGCGAGGCTACGTCGCCCGAAAATCCTCGGCCGTCCGATCGCGCTGCGTGGCCAGTGTCCTGATCGCCTGAATGTGACCTTCCCGACGGAAAAAGTTTGTAGAAAGCCCCCTGTAGTTTGCGATTTTAGTTTTGTGCCCCTATGAATTTGCATATGGGCCTCTGGCGAGTGCTCCCACACCTCGCCAAACTTTCGCTAACACCCCCAACATTTCACGGCCTTCACAGCGTTGCCCTTTTGGTCTTTCTATGTACAGCCGTGGTTCGGGACAAATTACCCTGATGCCACTCCGTGATCTGCAGACGCTGCCCGAACCCTAGCCCAGTTCACGCCGCCACCGCCCTCGCTCCCCCTCCCCGCACAGCTCTCTCTTCCTCTTCTTGCGAGCTTCGTCTCTTGCATCTTGCTTCTACTTCTTCGCACTCACCGCCCATCCTCCCACCGGCGACCGCCGCCGTCCCAGGTCCCAGTCCCCTCTCCTTGCCATTTTCCCAATCCTCCTCCTCGCCCGCTTTTGCCTTGTTTATGGCCATCGCCGCCCCTACTCCTCGCCTCCTCCCCGGTCTGTCTCCTCCCCCAGCCGCCGTCGGCCCTCCTGCTCCCCGTGCCGTGCCCGCCTCCGCCCTAAAGGGCAGCCGGCCGTCCACTTCCTCGGTAAATTCAGACAAGCCGGTCTTCGTCCTGCCGCCACCCCTCACCATGGCCAGATCCGCACGTCCCCCCGCCACCGCTGCCTTCCTCTCCCTCGCCGTCGCCTCCCCATCGCCGGCCGCTGCCGACGCCTCTCCACCTTGGGTCGTCGCCGACCCCCCTCCCCAACCCATCTCCACTTCTGTCCCACATTGCAGGCTTCCCTTCTCCTCCGCCCGCCAGTTGGCGGTCGCCGTCGTCGGCTCTTCGCGTTGGGACGCCGCCGACTCCCCTCCCCAAATCGAAGGTCGCCGTCCACGGCTCTTTGCCTCGAGCTGCCGGTGGCTCCACTCCCTAAGCCGCCTCGCCTTCGCCTCGTCAAGCTATACAGGGGATGAGAAGGCCAATCATTTAAACCCAACCTTCTGCTACCTGCTGCTTCTAGTAACACTGCGCTTGATTATAGACTAAATTTTGTTAATGAAATGAACTTTATTTTGGCTGTAGGTTGCTTTGAACTAACATTCTGAACTGAATTAATCCTTCTCTGTGAAGTGAACTGATGCTTATAACAAGAGTCTGATTATGAACTGAACTATGTTCAGTTTATTTAAATTTGCTCGCTTATGAACCTCTGTATGTACACCAGATGTAATTTAATGCTGCGATGGTTTCAAATCGTTTAGCAAGAAGATTTCCTCTTGTCTCTTGTCTTCTTGTTTTTTGTGTTCGTTGGGTGACGCTCATGCCTTTTAGTCCGCTGTTTGCTATCTAGCAGTCAGAAAACTTTCAGGTGCTTTCAGTTTTTTCCCATCCTGGCAACAGCATGCGTATTGCCCTAGCATTGCTTGGAGGAAGATGACACAAAAGAAACATCTAGAACCTATGTATTTGCACTGCTAAGTTTTGGGACTGCAATTATTTGAGAAGTGTGTGTCTTGCTAAAACCATAAGACATTCTGGAACTTGTTGCAACTGCTCATTACCCACAACGTGGATTAACCTCCCAGTGACATGCGAATTGGAAAATCTCAGGAAGGTTAATAGTCTTATTTTATTTTCTATTTTTTTGTACCATCCCCACTGTGGTTAGAATTAGTATTATTTAAATTGGTTCTTATATACTCTACTACTACTTCTTTCTTTTTCTTTCTACTTTACCATATGCTTCAAAATGCAATTTCAATCATGTTAAATGATCCTTGCCGACCCAAGATATTAATTGGATTACTATGTTTACCAACATGTCAAAATGAGGCATTTAAAGTTGTTAGTCTATAATTCTTTTTTGGTTACAGCTCTTTGTTTGGTTGTGCATAATATAATCTAATTGTTAGTTAAAGCTATGCTACATGTGCGCATCATTTCTTACCCATTGTTCAGGATTGAAGATGCTAATAGAGGATGATGAAGGACGCTATTTATCTGTTACAAAAAATATAGTGTATGATGAAGTACTGCCCTTTATTTAAAAGACTATCCCTCTATATTTTCTTTGTTTTGCTCTTTTGTTGCTGCAAAGAACACCTATAATTGTAAGAACTGTATTGTTGAAATGTACTGCCTTTTCTCTAAGAACCTTTGCGTGTGTGTTTTTTGTCCATATAGTAGGGTTTTCAATTTATAAGGATTGAACTTGCTACTATGCAATTAGATATATGATAAATATGCATTTCTGTTTCACAGTCCTTTTATGTGCCTTTGGTATGCAGATATTCTCTTAATTGCTTATTCATATGTGGCTGTCATGTGTGTACACAAATGAAAACTCTTTGTTATTCAAATTTTTTTTTATATGATGTTCTGTTATAGCCATGAAAATATGATAGATATATACTTCTCTCAGAGTTCTTTTATATGCCTTTACTTTGTACACAATCTCTTCAGCTGTTTTATTCATTGCTAACTATTAGGTGTTCATAACATAAAAACTCCTGTAAACATGAAAAATTGGCAAGTCTGCCTTACCAGACTATGAGCTGGTTTAAAACATGTGCAAACAATTATATAATAGGGAGAGTCTTGTTGTATGGGTATTAAAGTAATACAAGTCTAAAAAATATATCGTATAGGTCCTAACAATATGTTCTAGGTATTAAAAGTATGTTCACAAACATCTATTGTAAAAAATGGTCTGTCAATTTCATTCTTTCTTTTTGGAGGCAGACCCGTTTTGAAAAATCAGATCCGTTGGGTCATCGGGTCGATGCTAACCAAACAAACGGGCCTTAGGTGTCCGACCCTAGCGACCCTTTGGGTCAGCCGGGTCGACCCTCCCAGCCGCCGCCTGCCGCCTGTGCTCCCGCGAGCCCTCCCGCCGCCGCCCTCCCGCGAGCCCTCCCGCTGCCGAAGCACCGCCGCTGGATCGGGAGGCGGTAGGCTATGCTTTGCTTGGGGTATCTGCGCCTGGTGCTAGGTTTCCGGGGTTCGGGGTTGCCACTGACGTGGATTTGGCCGTGCCGTCGGTGCTGCAGGTAGCGAGGGGCGCCGCTTCACCGCCGTGGAGGGATGACGACCGCGACGGCCACTACGTGTTTGATCTCGGCGAGAACTTGACCCGCCGGTGTAAGTCTCCGCCTGTTAAAGATCTTCGTTGAGCTGGTTGAGCTCCCGTGCACGGATAGGTTTATGTGCATACATTTCTTGCGACTAATGGTGGATAAATACTTGCTCATGTATACAGAATTCTTTACAATTCTTTATAATCCATTTTGAACTAGTTAAGAACAGTTGTAGTTAGAAATAGTTTGAATTGCCAGAAATATTTTCTGAATTTTATGCTTGTGCATGCGTTTCTGAACAGCTGTAGTTACAATTCTTTGTCCTGATGGTTTCACTTATATGTTATTTTCCCTTGTCAATGGATTAATCTTTAGGCTAGATCTGATACACGGATTTACTCCTGAGATTTTGATTCTGAGTGTACTGGTATTCTTCATTACTAATAGCTACTGCTAATATGCATCAAATTTATGGTTATAGATTCACTTGACCCTCTTTTCTTTCAGGCAACTAGGCAAGAATTTACATGCAGTAACTCAGCATGCAGAAAAATAAACCTTTGAGCTGTAGGGTAATGTTTTCACTTCACTTCACTCTGTTTTCACTTGGGCTTATACGGTGTATAGTGCTGTTCAAGTTTATCCAATTTGGATAATGGGGTGTTTGTTACATACATACATATGTAGCATTAGTTATCTTGAGTTTTATCCTATCTAATATGAATTTTTCCACTTTGCAGGAATGAGACGTTGCAAGATATAAGCACGAATCAATCTGCTGAAACTGAATTTGTTGCTGAGCGACAAAGCAAAAGCTAAAACTTGTCTCTATAGCTCTCTTTATATATTGTATTGTAATAATGCATGTGCATCGGAATTTGTTTTGTACTAATGATGTCATTTAATGGTAGTAGAAGACTTTGAATGAGATTCTACAAACTAAATTTTTCGAAAATGGGTCGACCCTTTTGATCCAATGGGTCACCCAACATGATCCAACGGGTCGATCCGTTGACCCCTTTCTAAAAAATGGGTCATGTGGGTCGGTTCTAATGGGTCAAGGGTCGACCCATTCCCACCCCTACTGAGCAGTAAAAAGCTGTGGCCTGTGGCCTAAACTTATAGCATACATATGCATACTACTCCATATATTTCTAGCACTCCCTCGGCTGCACCACCCTGGAACATACGGAACATGGTTTACATGGCGGCAGTACGGCATGATGCAACCATTTTTAAGCTCCCATTTTTCTTCCGGCCAAACAGACTATTATTTTTTTTTTCTATTTCTTGAACTCACTTATTAGCGTTCTCAAAACTTAAGCTCCGACAATTCTGCCCAATGCTAATGACTATCTTAACCATGCCATAGGTTCCAACATGGCATCAGGAGCAATAGTTGATTGCAATGGACGTTAGCACAATCGTCTTTGACCAATTACTAGGCAATACATATAAAATGGTTTGTGAGACTGTAGCCTACCCACTCTCGCCTCTCTATTGCACGATCAACCATCTGCTACGTGACATACACATATTTTTATCTAAAACTCTGTGTAATACTGCAATAGCTAACTCGCAAGGGGCGGGCCAACAAAATGCATCGGTCCACCAATGAATGTAGCCCTCTATTGGACAATCGCCTATTTGCTACTACTTGACATAAACCCATTCTTGCATAAAGAGAAATTCTTGGGAACGGGATCCCGTCCGGGCGGGATCCGGACGGGATCGGTCCCCACGCACCACGTGGCATCCCTTCCCCTCGCGCGCGCTGTGCAGATGAGGAAGAAGGGAGGAGGAAGGAGGAAGAAGGAGGAGGAGGGAGGAGGGAGGAGGAAGAAGGCCTACCTCGCCGTCATCGACCTCGCCGCCGAGTTAGGGTTTGGGGTGGGGGTTCGAGGTGGGGTTTGGGTTTAGATTTGGACCGGGTAGGCGGCGGCACGGCGGTGGGTGGGGTTCGTCCGGGCGGCGGCGGAGGCGGCGGCGGTGCCGTCGGAGCCGGGGGAGGGGGTGAAGGCGGTTGAGCGGCGGTGGAGGGACCACACCACACCCCTGGGGTTAGGGTGGGCGGCGACGGTGCGGCGGCGGGAGGCTGGGGTGGCGAAGTGGGCGGCGGCGAGGGCGCCGCCGGCTTGGGCGGAGAAAGAAGGCGTCGGCGAGGCGGCGGAGGTGCGCGGAGCACCGTCGAGGCGGAGAAAGGAGGCGGCAGGGGAAGGGGCGGAGAAAGAGGCGATCCCGTCAGGGTGGGCTTCCGACAGGATCCCGTTGTGTAGTCGCCCCCTGCATAAATCACTGTGCAATGACTGGCGTGCAAGAAGCAAGCTAACAGCATGCAGCATGCTCCGATTGCGTGAAGAAGCAAGCCAACAGCATGCTGCAAGCACCAATTGCGTGCAAAGAGCATAATTATTTAAAACGGAAGCTGATCGAAAACTTTCGTCGGGCTCTCAGCTGCCTCGGTTAGATCCTGTATCTAAATTATCTCCTAACTTTGATCTTCTCGGCATGCATTTGAGATAGAAAAAATAGATTTAGAAAAAAAAAACATCCATATTTTAAATAAATATAAACAAAAAAATAATAAGTCACATGAACAGAAACATGCGGAGAACAGGGCCATTGTCAAGCCCAACCCGACATGAGAGTAGCCATAGGCTCGGAATTGTCAAAGTGTCAGTTAGATAGGTCTGGCCCGGTCTGCCCATGATTAGAGTTGAACCGAACTAAATGGGCCTCCTCGACCCAACGGTACTGGCTTATCAAAAGAGCCCTATCATGTGGCCCAGCTACGTCACTCGCACAAATTCATCCCACCAGGCTATCCAGCCCAGTACAAGCTCGCTTACCCTTGAAGACCATGATTGAACTTTTCGGGAAGAGATTTACGTATTACCCACTGTATTGGCGGTTTTTGTTTCCGCTACCGAGTCGAGAAGACGGGAACCTGATCCTAGAGGCTACAGCCGCGCCTTGCGGCAGAAGCGGAAGCAGAAGCGCATCATTCCAACGGCGACGAATTCACAATTCACAAATTCATCATCCAAAGAGTAGACAAAAAATCCCCCTAAACCCTCGCTTCCAAAAAACCCAGCGCCCCCACCGCAGAGCAGGCGGAGACAGCGACAGCCGTGATGTCGCCGTCGCCGTCGCCGGAGGACGGGAGGGAGCTCTACGCGCTGCTCCACCTCTCGCCGGACTCCTCCGCGGAGGAAATCCGCAAGGCCTACCGCCAGTACGCGCAAATCTACCACCCCGACAAGTACCAGGACCCCCAGGTAGAGAGTCGTAGAGACGCTCCTCACTGCGCCGCGGTTCGTCTACGCCTCTAGGGCCCCGCGCCATGCTTCGGCAGCTTCGCTCGGAACTGGATGGGTGGTGGGAATGGCGGTAGCTTGTGATCGTGGGGCGGTGCGGTGGCTTGGTGCTGGGATTCGGTCGTTTGGATTTGCACTCAGTGTGCCCACTGGTTCATTTGACTGCTTCGTTGGATTGGGTTTGCTTTGTTTGTATCGACATTGCTATGCTTGTTGGTAGTGTTTTGTCACCTGCTTGCAATCAAGGGAATTAACGTGACAGGGATTTATTCCTTTGTATGTTGTAACCGATTTGATTGCCTCTGAGGAGGTTATTAGGGGAATTTGAAGGTTATAAATGTATCCTGCCACCTTACTGCGCACAAATTTGGTCAGGGAAAATGGAATTAGTATTTCGGGCTCAGACTGAGCTTTGTCCGTTTGGTGATTATGATAAATTGGAGAGATATCACGAGCAGGCTATTTATGTTGCAACTCCATGCAAATGTTTTTTTTCTTCTCTTATTGGGAGCTGAAAATCTGAAGGTTCCCAATAAAACCGATTTGGTGTTAACATATTTGTGTACATTCATTTCCTGGAAGGCAATATTAGTGATTTTTTGCTGGACAGAAAGAACCTATTAGTGACTCCCTGATTCAAATAGAAACAATTGTTTTTTCATACAAATATGAAGAATAATAAACTCAAGAATCTTTTACATTACATCTAAGAACTAGGCCAATGCTATCATATGTTTCTAACACGCTACTTAACATGCATTGTAGATTTGTTTGAAGTTAGCTAGACCTAGAAACTTGTTTGAAGTTAGCTAGACCTAGAAACTTAGGCACTATTCTTTTCAACTCATTTACTCATTTTCTTTTTTGAATGGCAAACACTTTGCTTTTTAAGCAAATGACCCACTTCATTTAACTTGTTTCTAGAGTCTCTAGACCCATCTTTGAGACTAAAGGAAAAAAGGCTCGAAAACCGAAACTTTTGTGTTTTCCAAATGGTTAAGCAAATGAGCAAATAAGCAAATAAGTCGAAGCACCTAGATTCTCAATCTTTTGCAATCTTTATTTTTCTGAACTAGTCATCTCTTACAATTTATATTGCAGAATTATTCTGAATTGACTATGATCCTCATCATTTTCTCGTGTGTTTTTCTAGATGAAGGATGTAGCAACTGAAAACTTTCAACGAATATGTGATGCATACGAGATACTATCAGATGAGAATAGAAGACAGATTTATGACATCTATGGTATGGAAGGTTTAAATTCTGGGCTAGAACTTGGCCCCAAGCTAAGCAAACCAGATGAAATCAAAGAACAGTTGGAACGGCTTCGACGCCGTAAGGAGGAAGAGAAATATTTTGCCCATGCTCGATCCACTGGGTCAATCATCGCTAATGTTTCAGTGCCACGATATTTAGATGGTGATGGCATCATGAGTGGGTACAGATTGTTCTCCATTTTAATAATATTTGCAATCTTCCTTTCCAGTCGTTTGCAGTGGGAAATTGTTGACATAGTTTAGAAGCCATTTCTTGTTTAGTTCTTGGTTATGCCATGTTGAAAATTGATTAGTAATTCAGTCATCATTGACCCCTGTAATTTTCTTGATTATATTGATCTGTATTGTTTCACAGTCTTCTGCATGTTTTTGGTGATAGACCATGATTTATCTGTCGACACTATATATGTTAAGCATACAGGACTTCAAACCTTTTCTTTTTTGTTTTTATAAAAAAAGACTAGGTTGGGGGATCTTTCATGGCAGGAATTTATATTCATTATTAATTTTTCACCCTTCTAATTCTATGCCACTTATGATTTGTTAGACGCATCGATACCCAGGTTAGACTTAATAAATACAATTAACATGGTAGCCTGTTGGTGATTAAACCTCTTTCCGTTTGTATTATTTTCCCATAATTTCTTTGGATACCATATTAGTTGTTATGTCTCCCATATTCTTCAGCAGTACCTGATTTAGTTATTTGATTTGAAAATGACTAGAATGGGAATGTCTAGTGAAGTTCAGTTGCCAATATCCAAGCGAAATACTGTCGTTGTTGGTGGAAATTTGGTTGTCAATGGTACAGCTGGAACTGGTGCAGCAACCACTGTGCTGCGGCATCAATTGTCTCCAGTGTCTTCAATAGAGTTTATGTTTACAGCTGGACTACGTTCTGTTATCGGGATACATTCATTTCGGTGAGAATCTGTCATTCCTTTTCTTCCCTTCTATTTCTAGTTTGTTGCAAGTTGCAAATCATTTTTTTTTGTCATTCGCTTCAGTCAGATTTCACCACATTCGACAGCCACTTCTGGACTTGCACTTTCGTTGAGAGATGGATCTATCAACCTTTCAAATGCATGGACTCGCCAACTGACTGAAAATACAGTTGGGAATGTATGGCCAATTATACTTAATGCTCTTTTTGTGGGTCTGAAACACTGTTATTTACCATATATAACTAATATAAGTGAGTAATGTGGTACTTTAGAACTGTGATAATAATATGAGTTAAATTAACACTCCAAAACTACAATAATCACATGCACATGATCTGTGATGCCAGCCATATATGCTTTAAAAAATGATTTGGTGCTCTAAACCTGTATATGTTTAATTTCAACATCTGTAGTTTTTCACTTGCAACACAAAGCGCCTAGTTCTAACTGATTAAGAGTTTCATATACAAGTTCTAGGCAATGTAAAGGTGTGCTACACCTTTAGGTACTACCCCATTCCCATATTTGATATTTGATCCATGTCAAGAAGGAATTGTCAACTGTTCGTTTCACAACTAATGCATAATCTAGGCCTTATGGTTATATGATCCTATATCTGATCCATGCCCTAAATGAGGTGTGAAGTGTACCTTGGTAGATTCACAGTATAACTTCCATAGCGTACATACTGGAAAATTTCAAATTCCACATAATTTCAGAATGCCTTGCTCTAGCATGTGATTTGTGCTCCATTGAGGTGCCTTAACATTTAACGTAGTTAATCACCCCTATTCTTTATGTAGTATGCAAGTAATTTTTGTTGCTCCTTTATATATGAAACTCAGCATTGATTGATTGTTCAATTTCATCTGCTTTATAGATATGTTTGTCGGCGCATAAGCTAATGATGATATTTTTGCCTGTCTGCTGCTTTCTTTTCACCCAATCTCCAGATACAACTTGTCCTTGGTACTGAGTCAAGTATATCTGTTGGGTGGCAAAAGAAGGATGAAAAAAATTCTGCGGCAGGAGAAGTAAAGGTAGTTCTTATTTAGCAAACTAGATTAGCTATAGTTCTTATTTAGAAAATCACCTTGATTGTCTACAAGCTATAGTTGACAATGTTTCTCATAATGTACATTCTAAGTTCACGATTATCTGGTTTGGCAGGTAGATTTATTTTTGATTCTATGTAGTTTCATATTGTTTTGTTCTGAAGAATTCATTTTTTCAAAAGGTTCCCATTTTTATCTTTGGGTATAAAGTTGTAGTTAATATAGGAGCAGGATTAAGCATCAGATAAGAGTGACCTGGACTTCTTAATTCATTTTGTACTTGCAAATGGGAGTTTTTGAATTTTTTCTAATCCCCTCAGATCTGACTTGCCAATATTTGGTGTAGAACCTTGAAACAAGAAAACATAGTGATATTATGGACTTTTCGGTAAATTGTGAAGTTGTGATTAACATGGTTTAAATTCTGTTTGATTGGATTTTATATATCTTGCCTCTAGTTAAAGGCCTCTATAGTCTGCGCATGTTAATTGTTTTTGTATACTTTGATTGTACTTCTTTCAAGAACTGTTTGCTTACTAATATTCCACCTCTTACATCATACGACAATATGGTTATTGCCTTTTAAGGCTGCTTCATTTATTGACAATTTTCTTCCCCCCCCCCCTCCCCCCAGTTTGGTACAAATTCTTTTGGCGCATCTGCTCATTACACTCATCATTTCTCCTCCAAGTCTCATGGTCGCGTTGCTGGTAGGGTTGGAAGGTATATACCATTTTGATCCTACTTATGCCTGGCCGTGTAAACTTCCTTGTTTGCATGTTTCAAAGCCCATTATATGAGTTGGTACTAGGTAACATCTTTCCCTTTTATTTGGAACTATATTCCTGCAGTACGGCTCTTGATTTTGAAATTGGAGGAGGAAGGCGGATATCAGAATTCAGTACTTTAAGAATGCTCTACAATATAGGAATCCAGGTGAATTGCTTATTCCTATGGTCCTGTGTTTGATGTTCTCTCGTTTTGCTTCTTGAATTCATGTTCTTTTTCTGCAAGATTGCTAAGTCTTTATCAAATATCAAACTTCATCTCTGAGTGGAAGTAATAATGAAAAAAAAATGTACCAACTACTGCATTCACATGTATGCTAATTTCATGGATATAGCAGCAACTCCTGCATACTCTGTCTTTGATGTTAATATGGAAATAAAAGTACACATTTTAACATATGTTTACTATGCAATGGCAATTGATACATCAAACATGCAATCATGTATTTGAGACCACGCATTTGTCATTATCATTTGAATAACTGAGGAATCGTTTCACCGAATCATTTCGTACTTGCAACTACTCTGTTGTAGCACTTTGGAGTATATTAACCTCTATTGGTGCTTCCACTGGGAAAATGGTAGCGCTATGGTTTACATTAGTAAGTTGGAGTCATAAGTCATTACTAGTGCTCTGCATAGTGAACATGTCTGTCTCCAGCATTCAGAGCCTTGTCGTGGTCATCTTAGCTCTTAACTGCTCTGCATGTCTTGCTATAGCTTGTAAGAAATTTGTACTGTTTGATGTGTTTTGACAGCTTACTATATCTTACCCTGCCTGTACTCTGAAATTCCTTCATTTCTGATATAGGGAGTCTCTTGGAGATTTGAGTTACATCGTGCTGGTCAAAAATTAGTTATTCCAGTAAGTGGAGCTGTTGCACCTCACAGCCCTGCCTCGCTTTAATAATTTTATGTCCAACTATCTAATACTAGTATGGATCTAGATACGGTGTAAATATCACTGAACTATAAGGCATTTTTATTTGCTTGCGGTTATTGATCCCTGCAACACATCAGGGAGGTTTCTACTGCATGTTTTTCTTGTATCATTCTACTGTCGGATTTCACTGATTTCTTCATTAACTTTGCAGGTCCTGCTTTCAACTGACTTAAATGCATTATTTGCCACCAGTGCATTTGCTATTCCTTCAGCACTGTATTTTCTACTTGAGGTTCTACAATGTCCCTGACCTGCTTTCATTCTTACCCTGACATATATGTGATAGTTCCTTGTGGACAATAGTTCTATACCATTTTGTTAACCTTTTCTGCACCTGTTTACTAAAGCCAAGCGGTGGATGTTTTTTGTTTAACAGACATATGTTGTAAAACCTTACTATCTTAAGAGGGAAAAGCAGAAGACACTTGAGAAGATGGGAAGTTTGTCCACACAGGTAAAATTTGGTGGTTGTGTGCATCTATGTTCTTGCTTGTTACACAGCTTATGTGCATTAGCGCATAAAGCGCAAACTGGTTTTGCTTTCATGTTTGAACTTTAAACCTTCACCTAGTCACTCCAATCAAGAAAACTGTTGTTTTGGCCTTTGGGGTATGTGCAATTAAACATATGAAACTTTGGGGAAGTGGGGCTATCTATATCATTTTAAATATTCAGATTGGATATGAGAAAAATCATGTGTACATTCGTCTCAAAAGTACTTCCTTACATTATAATTTTATTGGGTTTAATAAATAAATTGCAACAATAATTAGTTGCCAAAGTTACATTTGCGGACAGGTCCATGTCCAGAACAACAGATTTTCGTGACCTGAGGGAGTATAATTTTGTTTTTTGAATAGTCACCCAACGTTTATTATAACATGCTAGTCGAATGGGCTATATGTAATTACAGGTAAAATGGCCTTCACTTTTCAGAATGGAACAATCATCTTGTGGTTTCTCTTTCTTCGTGCACATAGCTTTGGAATACATTCCATAACTTCATTGGCTTTCTTTTAAAAGTTTCATTTTAAATTTTTGCATATATATAAATTTATCCAGTAATTGAATATGACCTTTTCTGTACAGCTAACGGAAGCCAGACAGGCAGCTAAAAAGGCACAGAAGTTGCTGGAACCTGTCTCCAATCGTAAGAAGAATATACAGCTGGAGGGCGAAGGTTTGGTGATTACAAAAGCCCTGTATGGTAATCGCAAAATAATCAAAGATAGCAGTGAATTGGATGAGATAAATGATGATGTGGCTTCACAAGTATTTGATGTGACAATACCATTGAACTACTTCATGACTGAGGCAGGTCAGCTCAAGGTATGTTCTAGTCACATTCTTGATAAACTAAGTTATAATGTGAAATATAAACTAGCACTTAAAACAGGAACTGTGTTATCACAGACGTTTGCATCATATATATGCTTCCTTTTCTGGCTAGTGGTTCTTTTATAAGACCAATGATGTAGGATGGTACTTGTGGGTTGCAACTCACGAATGGATAAAAACTAGCTGTCATATGCATTCCTAAATTGACAATGTTGTCCAAATTTCTGTTGGAAAATCCCCACGTTTGAATAGCTTATAGCTGCTGTTAAGCTGTTCATGTGTCGGCAAGCTATGCCTGCCATCCTCTTTGACTTGTGGATGCTGGGGGAAGAGAGTTGTGAAAGTTGTACTGGGTTTATCAGAACACTAGGCTTATATTGTAAACACAACAATACAATCTGGTATGGAAAACCCCAAATTTGGCTTGCATATGTGAAATTGATATTATTTCAGATTTTCACACTTATTGCGGGTGTCAAGAAAGTCAGTTTCAATTCATACTACATTAACTCTGGTTTTGTTCTTTTCAGCTAAAATTTCCTAAAAGTTTTAAGCTGAAAAGGTTTTGATCCCTCGAGAGAGGCCTTGGAGAGTCAAAAAATTATAAAAGAACTATTTTAGTAATTTTAAAAACTATTTAAAACGCCACAAAAATGACTACAAAGTAATACATCGTTTAGCTTGTACAAATATAACAAATTTTTATTTAATTTAATTTAAACTGGAAAGAACCAGGCCTCAATGAGATCGTGAATCAATTGCATGACCTATCAGGTACTAGTACTTAATATGGGTCTCAGAAGAAGTCAACTTCAATGTCATATTACATAAAAAAGTGACTGTGATTCTGTGAATCAAGCATGCTACTTTTACTGCTGTACCAGGCTACATCTCAATCTATATGGCATGTACATACCTCTCATTTTACTAATCCATGATGGCATTTTTTACAAGCATTTGTCCGGTATCTGACACTGAATGTTGTCTGTCTGCCTTTTGCAGCTTCACGAGGGGATAAAGAAGTCTGGACTAATGGGCTTCTATGATCCTTGCCCTGGTGATCCGAAATTACTTGTTGAATACACATTTCATGGTCGGAAATACAAGGTAGAATTATTTTAGCACCCCTATAGCATACTGCCATGCCTGATGTATGATCTGCCAGTGTACCAATTTGTTGACCTTTTTGCTTAATGGCAGGTCATGGCAGATGATTATGAAGCACTATTGATACCGCAAGATAATTAATCAATTTGACAATATACTGATCCAATCCAAAGCAGCATTCAAACAATTTTGAGTCTCATAGCTATCGTCATAGTTTTCTTGTGCCGATGAGTTCTTTCACTTTTTTTTTTTGGTCATTTCTTTGTGGTCTTTTGCTGTATACATGTGGCATGCACGGGTTTGTACCTCCTAGATAGCAGATACAGGGTCCATACCCCAGCAGCTAATAAGTTACAGTCAAATGAAAAGTTTACAACATTTGCTCGATCTTCACTTGACAGAAGCACCCATTGCCCAGGGAACAATTTTCTCGATATCTTCACTCGACAGAAGTACCCGTTTCCCAGGGAACAATTTTCATAGGCGAAGGTGCAGCTGCTGCGTTGCCACTCACATGTCAGCGTGTAAACACATGCGTATGCTAATATGCTTCTTCCTGTCTGAGCGAGCGACACACTGTGTCGCCAACATTTTGTCATCTTCTAATGTTGCTTCCGTCTGCTGTGTTTAGCAAACTATTCAAGTTCAATATCAGGATTAGCAACCTCGGAGAACCGACTATCAAGCATTTATACCTTTTTTATTTCCCGAATATGCTTCTTGCGACCCCTCTCTGTCCTACAAGTACACTTTTTTTTTCTTCTCTGCTCTCCTTTATTTATTTACTGTCTTGTAATGTACTGTGCACATCTGTGTTAGTGAAATGTGATCGCTTCAAGGCCTGATCATCTCAACATTCGAGTCAAAAAAAGAAGAAAAAAAAAGGCGAGCTCAACAGAAAATTTCCAAGTCGAGCATTTTCGCAGTTTGCATGTGCATCCTTTGGACTTCGGCCTTTCATTTACACATCCTGTTAGGTATGCAAATCTCATTGGTTATGTCATTTGATTGATCACCAACCACATGATCCAAGACGCAGCCGCTGAGGCGTGCGGAGCCACCAAATGCTGAGCAGCTGCTGACATCTAACACTTCACATGCGGTTCTCTGTTGCGTTGCCTGATGCTTCTGCTCCAAACTAACACCTCTCTTGCAGGAGCTGTGCTTCTGCCTGTCGCATGATCCAAGTACACAGTTTGTGGGTGTTCCGTGTTCCCTGCCTGTTCTGAGACCGGTAAGCACATCCTGCAGCCGTGTGCATGCTCGCACCGCAGGCGAGATGCTGGCAGGTTGTCAGCTGAGGCTGATGCATATGGTTGTCGCTAACCCTTGCCATCTCAATGCATGGTCAAGCAAGGATGGCCTGACCGTGTCGGATTCTTGGTGAGATTCTCCATTGCATGATCGGTCAAGCAAGACTTGGGGTGTAAGTATAAGCTGGGGGAGCAGGGAGCTGAGTAGTTTAGTACTCATGCAGGCCGCGAAAGCCGGCAGATTTGCCAGTAGCTGCATGAGCGAAATGGATTTGATATAGTCCTTAGTGAAAGGTGCCTTCCAAAAGGCTCCCTTTAACCATATCACTTGCTATTTCATTCTGGCATGGCACTGCATGAGCATCCGGATCCTAGGAGAGATTTTAGGGAGTCTTGGTGAGGTTCACTACACGTTGATTCGGTACATTCTTTTGCGGCCTAATGCTTCGTACTTGCAAACTCTTGTGTTGAGGACAAAGCTTTATCAATCTAGCTTGCTTCACCACTGAAATTTCCATCAAATTCTATATAACATACACCGCTAAAGCGGGTCTCTCTTTTCTTTAACACTTCTATGGTACTCTCTTTTCTTTAACACTTCTGTGGTACTAGGGACAAGTGTATATTGGGTAGTTGATCAAACATGTAAGGACTAAGTCCATTCAACTTCTTAGCGCATCTCTAATGGATCCTAATATTGTAGCGAATAAAATTATGAGTGAGAGAAATGTAGATGAATAGTGAAAAGGATGTGTAAATAGTGTCTACGACATTCTAACTTCGTACCATTGTAGATGCTCTTAGGGCATCACCAACTCAATCCTAAGTTCAATCAACCTAGCACTATTCAGCCACTATTCATCTATATTTTCATCTCTTCTATTTAATTTGCACAGTATTAGGTCGGCCTAACTTAGAGCCCTATTGATGATGCACTTAACCCAGGCCCTAGTTTTTTAAAAAAGAAAATTGGTGACTCCATGTTTAATTTAACAAAATTTCACAACAATCAATGTACAACAACACTGATACAACAACGAATATGAGGGCTGTCCAACAATGGTTGGACACTCTCCAGTCCAATGGCCCACATTGGTCGTGGGATTTGTTTCGCGAGAGTAACTCTAATAAATCTTAAGTTAGGATATTTCAAACACCATTCACATCTTCTTTTCACTATTCATCTATATTTTTCTTGTTTTTTATTTTATTCGCTACAATTTTAGGATGGCATAACTTAGAACTCATTGGAGGTGCCCTAACAAATTTAATCCATAGAATTTGTGTGGGAAAACCGAACTAGGAGAAGATTTGCCCCTTTTAAGTATAATCTTTAGAGTACGTTCGACTCTCATTCGATGGCGAGGATTACATTCAGTGCAAAAACCACTATTTTTTCCATCCGTCTAATTATTTTGTTAAAAAATAAATATATCTAACATGCACCCACATTTGTACAATAACTGATATGGCTCTACATACCACCTAAAGTAACAACCGATATAAAAACATTGTGAATTATTTCATCACTATATATTTATCGAGAAAATTGTGTATTTGCCACCCCCAAGAATGCCACACGTTTTTTTACCATCCCCAACATTGTCCCCTTCTATTTGCCATCCCAAACATTGCCATAGTCACCAATATGCCATTTCCCCCCATTTTCTCCATTTCTACCCCTTTTTTCACTTTTTTTCATCCATTTCCCTTTCTCCTCCAACTCCGGCGGGGAGAGCTCGCCGGCGGCGGAGCTTGGCCATGGCCGCCGCCTCCCCGTGGCCACCGCCGCCTTCCCATCGCCGCGGAGATGAGCTCCTCCACGCGCAACGGCGACGTGCTCCGCCGCCGCCTCCGCGCGCGCCGTCGATCACTGTGTGCGCCGTTGAGCTCCGCCGCCGCGCTCGCGCCGTCGAGCTCCGCCGCCGCCTCCATGCGTGCGCCATCGAGCTTCCAGCGCCACCATGGCCAAGCTCTCAAGCCAAGCTCCGCCGCCGGCGAGCTCTCCCCGCCGGAGTTGGAGGAGAAAGGGAAATGGATGAAAAAAGGAGTAGAAATGGAGAAAATGGGGGGAAATGGCATATTGGTGACTATGACAATGTTTGGGATGGCAAATAGAAGGGGACAATGTTGGGGATGGCAAAAAAACGTGCGACATTCTTGGGGGTGGCAAATACACAATTCCCCCATATTTATCCACTTTTTAACCATTATCCTACTTACCTCTATATTTCTTTCTTATAATTTAGTCCTACGTCTTTGTTGAGTATAAAAAATAAGCATAACATTGGTTATGCCCCTGACTCAACGAACATCACCCATCTACCGCTCTATGCTGTATATAGAATCTTGTTGTCATGAACAAGCGCACAAGCGAAAGCTAAGTACTCCAAATGATAGGCGCTCTTCAAAATCTTCTCGACGAAACGGAGCAGCACGGAACGTTCTAGTGTATACTTCTGTGTTCTTGCTTGTACGCATGCATACGCGCGAGCTAGGTAGCTAGGCAGTAGCACGGTACCAAACGCGTATTTCTGCTGGGATCCAGCTCCCGTCCTCCCCTGAGTCCCCTCCACCAGACACGCAGCCGCGCGCTTTGACAACGGTCAAATGGACCACCCAGCTGCTACTGCTGTACCATGAGTCCATGACCATTTGGACACTGTGCAGCCATGCATTCCTTCTATTTGTTTGTCTCTTGATTAAACTTGGAAATTTGATTGATGGGAACTTCAAATGAATTTCATAGAAAACTGGGGATGAACAATCTTGCTTCCCAAAGGGGCTTTACCGTCTTGTTTTTTTCCCCCCTAACTCAGTTTGTTTTTGTAACCGCCTACGATCTCTCTCTCAAGTCTCGACTCTCGAGCGATCCTGCAGGTTGCAGCAGCACGTACACTGAAGCGATGCAACGCAAACAACACTCGAAGTAATGAGGGCAGCACGAGGCACCAGCAGCATCCCTGAGTCTGACCTCCAGCCGTGCACTGCCGTCTGCCCAGGACGGCGTGCCTCCGGTCCAGCCTTCCCCGAGACAATCTCCCCCGATGCCGACCTCCTCCTCTCTCACCAACCAAACACAAAGCAGAGCAGCGTTGCTCTCTCTCTCTCTCTCTCCCAGCCAGGCACGAGACCTTGGTCCCCCTAGCTCCCACTTCACTGCCTCGCACAGTCACACTCAACCTCGAGCTCAGCTAGCTCACTGCTCTCTGCCGTCTGCCCCTATATATACATGCACACCCACACCACCACATCTTCCATCTCCCATCTCAAGTGACACAGCTAGCTTCTGGTGGTAGGAGAGGATCAGAAAAGCCAGGAAGAGCTAGCTGCGATGGCGAGGCGCTGCAGCTTTCCGTCGTTGGCGAGGCTGCTGCTTCTGCTGGCCGTTCTTGGCGGCGAGGCGGCCGCGGTGGCGACGGGCAGGCCGCTGCTGGGCATCGCCGAGCCTCCGTCGCCGCCGGCGGCCGGACCGGCCGTCGAGGGGCGGGCGCCGCCCGGCGGGGGAGGGAGGAGGCCCGACCGCTCGATCGCCGGCGCCGACTTGATCCTCGTCGGGTTCGCCGCGGCGGTCATGGTCGTCATCTTCTGCTACATCAGGGCCACCAGGAAGAGCAATGTTGCCAGGGCGGCGGTAGGGCTCGGCGAGAAGGCTAGGCCTCCTTCTGCAACCTCCAGTGAGTATTAGCTAGAGTAAAGTTTTCTTTTTGTCTTGGAGCTCAGAGTTCAGAGATCGAGATCGACTTGTAAAGAAAAGACTGTGAGAGGCGACGAGAGAGTGAGATATACGTAGTAGTGTAAAACAGCAGATGGCACGGTTTCAGACTTTCAGGTTCGTCACCTCGCTCTTTAGCTGTGCACTGTACATGCGTGATGTGTCTTATGAGAAAGAGATATGTAGGGGGGAAAAAATAAAAAACATCGATATCGAGCATTTTTCCCTTCTTTCATGTATGCATATGCACTATCCGAATGAAGCCTAAAGTCATATCAGATCCTTCGCCAATGATGTCTTAACTGCTATAGTGCTATCTCTCGGTCACTGTTCACATCCCTCCTAATTAACTATTCATCTACGTCATTAAACATGTCTTTATTACGTACCTTGTAAGATAGAACCTGTTGGACATGTTTGGTTTCCGAATGAACTGCAATCCAGGCTTTGCAAAGCGGTGGTTTTTGAGCTTACCGATGCATAGTCAAAGGCTAAAAATCGATGCAAATCCAATATTCAAATTAATATCTATTATATATATAAAGGAGGAAAAAAGAAGCTACCACGTTTGTCGGGGATAAAATCAAGGCCCATTGCCATGGCCCACTCCCTGACAGCCCAATTAAACAGCTTCCTAGGGCCCAGCTCCCTAAAAGGTTCTATTAAGTTCATGAGCATCCTGCCGAACAGCCTACGGGTTGGCACGGTGCGTAATGGCCAAGACTTTGTGTTCGAGTCCGTCTCGAGCAAGAGTTCTGCACGGCTACGTGAAGACCCGGACGTTGGTTTCCCGGATTGAAATAGATGTCGTGATCCCCAAGACTTGGAGTTTACCTTATCCGCCGTGAGGTGTATTTGGCATGGTACGAGTTTGTTACGATCTCGTAGTTAGCCCGGCCCAATTATCCTTCGGTAGGTCGGTTGCTCACCACTATATAAACCAGCCCCTACAGCGTTTAGGGGGCATCCAATCTCGTATTGTCACGTACTACTCGTCGAGACCTGTTCGTCTCGCCGAGCTCCACCTTGTAATCCTCTTTGATATAAAGAAAGGCTGGACGTAGGGTTATTATCTCTCCCGAGAGACCCGAATCAGGATAAAAACTCGTGTCTCCCTGTTCGTCGCTGATTACTGTTCGTGTTGTTCGGCGTGTCTCCTATCTCCCCTTCTCAAGAACCTTAATCGACTTGGGATCGATATCTCAACCGTCGACAACGTTAGTTCACATCGCCCAGATTATTTCAGCCGTTCAACGGTGGGACCAAACACGTTAGTCCACATCACCTGGATTATTTCAGCCGTTCGATCAACGGTGGAACCAAATTATAACGGCCTAGATCAATCAAAGAAATTCCCACATAAATTAAGAAAGTGGGGCCGGATTATAACGAAATCCGATCTGATATATTAGAGATAGATTATAAGTTATAGATAAAAAATATTATAAATTCGGATTTAATAATAAAGCTAATATAATATATTAGAGATAAACTTTAAATCCGATATGATATATTAGAGATAGATTATGAGTTATAGATAAACTCTATATGCCGAAACAAATCTACCCATGCAAATGCGTGGGCCACCTAGCTCGTTAATCCTAAAGCAAAATAAGTCTCCACATCATTGGGTTTTGCACGAAATCCAACGATTTTCAGCTAAAACAGTTTGACTTCTGCTAAAAACCAATGCTTTTTCATCCCGCAATTTTAAAAATTGGAAAACACTTTCTGCATGGTTTTTACTGATTCGATGAAAACTTCTACCGCACGGTTCTGGTTGTCGACTGAACTGTAAAGCGTAAACCCTGCTTCAGTTGGCTCATCACTTAGGAGTTGTGTGGTTTAAGAAATGAGATGGTGAATTAACCAATAATTATTTGGTTTGAGGAGTAGTAGAATGAATTCATCCAGCATTAATTATCTTTTGTAGCATCTAGTTCAAAATAAGAAATAGTATCATTTCACAAAAATTCATGGGATGAACCATTCTATTAGGATGAGGTGACCTATGAATCCAAACAGGCCATTAGCAAGTGCTCCCGAAGCCCGAGCTATGGCAATGTACCCCTTACATTGTACCTACGAAGAACATATCGTTATTTTAGCGAGCAGCCTAGCTTTTGTAGATAAAAAAGAAATTCTGTCCTCTACGTCCGTAGATACACACAACCTTTACAGAATGAGGAAACATATGTTCAATGAAATAAGAAAGTGTCATGAAATCCAAGTGCAGTATCACCAGTCAATTAAAACTTGGTCTATTATTTAATTTTCTCCCATTGTTGCCTAAGAAGGATATGGTCACCGCCTCCAAAGAACGGCATGAAGATCGCCTCTCTTTCATCTTCTTTTTGAAGTATAAACCACTGGCACAACCAATATATTCCTCTACCTACATAAAAAGTGAAATCTTTGCATTTGTAAAAAGAGTTTAGGGTCCGCCTTTGCCACATACGCTTGTGTGGTTGGTTGTGGGCAACTTTTGAGGCTAGGCGAACGCCATGTAGGCGGCAACGACGATCCACTGTGCACCCGCACAAAACGCATCCAAATCATGAAACAACGACCAGGTGGACGACCAGTAGCGTTGAGCCGCCATGGTCATCGCCGCACGAAGCGCAACCATTCGATTTTTTTTCCACTATAGCAATACTTCAAAATGAGTATCATTTTAACAAATTCAAATAGACCAAAGCAAAGCTGTAAATCCAACTTTTATCAACTTTTTATGATCCATCCTAATTCTTCGTAGCCAACATCCAAATAAATGATGACAATTACTCGGAGAACGACGCTCCAGAGTAATTTGTCCCAAGACCAAACTGATTTCCGAAATCAGCCTAGCTAGCTTCACCACTAGCCAGAAGCCTAGAGGGGATCGAGCTCGAAAAGAACTGGAAGTAGGAACAAGAGAGTCGACGTAGACCCAGATCACATTCTAAATAATTCTCTCTCTCTTAACATTCTCAAGCATTCTCTTGCACGTTGCAGCCACAGAGCAGCAGGGCACAAAAGAGCTCTGTATCATAGGCTTCTTCATAGTACGTACTCGCCGTGTGATTGTGTCCGTGCAGGCCAATTCATGACGGCCTCGCAAGGACAGGGACGATTCATTCGGACCCAACGCCTACCACTGTACGCAGCGTGTGGCCGAGGCCCAGCGACTTCACAATGGGAGCAAAGCCCGCACGCGCCCACGTCCTTGGGACACGGAGCCGCGCGCGCGAGCGTCCAGCGCATGCAGCATATCGAAGATCTCTCCTCTCCTCCGCGTCGCCGCCGGTTCACTGCTTCTGGAAAGCGGCCATCAATACGAGAGGGCCATCCCGGCGTCGGCGCACGGCGCACGGCGGCGCGGCGCGGCGCGGCCAGGTTCAGCCTCCGGCGGCGTCGCCGACGAGAATACAAGATCCTCTCGCCGCCGTTAAGCCCCACACACGTAGCATGCCCACCACCCGAAAGCCTTGCTCGATCAGTGTACGTTTGGAAGTTGGAACATGGGATTTCTCCACTCGAATTAATGCTCGCAAGAATTGGACTGTTCCGTTTAAATTTCCAGCAAAATCAGCAGCAAATCAGGCCATTAATGAACTTTTAAAAATGACGTGTACGATTTTTTTTCAAATAGGAAATAACTAAAATTCCCATATTGAATTGAGTAAAAAAAAATAGTGTAGACAAAACAAAATTAGTTTACCGCTAAAAAACGAAAAGACATGTGACTGTTATTTAGCAAATCCGATATAGAAGTATTAATTAAAATATGATATCCCCTTTTAATACGAGAACCCCAATACATAATGAGATTGATATTACAACCAGAAAAGGACCTAAATGCTAAATGCCTCGGCACCTCTAGCAAAAGAGACCACCCGACCATCGCAGCACGATCATTCTGAAAAACCACCTGGCTCCCACAAGGGTGTGAGGAGGATAGGCGCGAGGTATGAGGCCGTAGCTGGACGGTCGGTAGTTCCCACGAGGGCCATGGAACGAGGGCTGACTCCACCGAGTTTGAAGATCTGTGAGGCCACCTTCATCTCCATCCTTGACCTAGCCTCTAACCAGCGTATCAACCTCCAACCATCCCCAGCCTGCAAGCGTCGCGCCATTGATACAACCCACACACACCCGCAAAACACCGTCAAGGAATGGAACCACAACCTAGAAGAAGGGCACAGGAGGAAGAGGCCAGCGAACGGAGCATTGGCGAGGGGAAGCCTCCAGTCGGCCAATGTGTAGGAGCCGCAACCATTCCGCATCGGCAACTAAGTGTACTGTCACTATGGTTGCCGCCATCGGGGGAAGGGGCCACTCCACGGGATCCGTGACGCCTACCTTCCCCACTACCGCACTACGCCGTCATCGCCGGGGGAAGGGGCACTCCACCAGATTTGGCTGTGGGAGAAAGAGGGTGTTGTTGCACCTGCTTTGGTACACCCGACGCCGAATCAACACAACTTGCTATCGGATCCACGCGTTAAACACACATCTGAGGTAGATTTTTTTTAAAAAGGTTATTTATATTTTAAACGAAGATAAACAAATAAATATATAAGCATATAGATCAAGTAAGCCGTACAGAACAATGCCTCTAAATCTCCCGTTCCCTAAAAAAAAATTGAGCGTGGCTGGCTGGTATCTGGTGGGTGCAAATTTCTATCAGAAAAAAACACAAGAAACAATGCATGGTGTATTTGTGCCCATCTTTCAAGTAGCCTAATAACAAGAGAATAACCAATTTGGTCTCATTTTCCTACTGCGCCCTTTATGCAGGTTCATGGCCAGGAAAACCAATCTTGGGCCCTGCTACCCATAATGTATGGGCCATATACAGTCACTGAAATTGACGCACTGCTACTAGAATATGAATGACATCTCAACGTGACAAAAAAAGAGCAAAAAAATCTAAACGTGATTAATTAGTTGCAACACGACAACACGTGAAGGGATTGGATGGCTCGAAATCGCGCAAATCGCAAAAGCGTTTCCTTGGCCTATGTTTTGGCAAAACCACTTTCATAATAGACACTTAGGGATGTATGAACGCATTCTCCCTTTTTTCCTCCTCGAGTAAGAGAGGAAGTATGAACGCCTTTTTATTTATTGTGGATGTGATGCCATCTCGAGTGAGAACGACCGCGTAACAGCGAGAAGTATATATGCCTTTGCTGCTGGGTTAAGCACAGTTAAATTCTTTAATTTAATTAGCTCACAAGGGGGGTCCTCGCTAATGTCGTTTGCATAAGTATGGAGTAGTATTAACCTAGAGCCGAAATGGAGAAGGAATATTCGGTTTTTCTTTTTAGGAATTGCAAATAGCACGCGCGTGCTGCATGTTTTTGTCGTTTCCTTTTGTTTTTGCGTTTTCGATGGAGACTTGAGACCAGTGCATTTTCCGTTATCATAATTTTTGGAGTTTATGTGTGTACTGTGTAATATGTTTGTCTTTGTCGGTATCTTTATAGACACAATATCGAGAACCACCTCTCTTTTTTCACTGCAATTATTTCAAATAATATATTTTTCGCTACAATTATAAATGGAGTTTTTTTTTTAGAAAGTGCATGACTTCCCTCGTGCTTTCAAAAGGCCAAGTATAATGTGTATTTAGAATATGCATGTGGACATATGCAAACCGCATGTTTGAACTAAAAAATCACACGTTTTAAAGAGGCACTAATTTAGAAATGACAAATGACCCTTACAATTTAGTTAGAACTGAATATATATCGATATCCGCCATTGAAAGTTAAATTATGTTCTCAACTTTTATATACACACCGTAATATGCATTGATCTTTTAATAAATGTGGGCAGCCATTTTTTTGGTGGAGTGAGTCATAGGCTTAGAATTGTAGAGACCGCGAAGATTAAGGTTGTTTGGAATAAGAGAGCTCACCAAGTCACCAGTACATATTCCGGCTCTTTGAAACATGAAAGTACATGCATTTGCCTTGTGATTAATTTCAAAAAGTTAACAATAAGGTGTATTTAAAAGATGTGAACCTATTTTTTTTATAACGGAATAAATTTTGTCGTATAAACTTACAAGATGTGCATGGCGATGTACACACAGAAAACCACATAACTGTAATTCAACTATAATCTAGCTAAAATCTCACCCGAGATTAATAATTTTACAAGAAACAATTCAATACGCAAGCAGTAAAAATAATGTGGTAAACCTATAGAACTAGACATCTCTAGTCTAGGCAATTTGGACTTTGTGAGGGTTTGTATTGGATGTAGGGATATTTCTTGCTTTCCTGCCATTGCAGAAGGGTGTCTTGATGAGGCTTTTTATGACTTTTATTTTGAGTTAGAAGAAGTTATTGATCTGGGTGGCCCTTCACAGGAAGGTTGGCCAATCTCCTCCTCTTCATTTGAGGCTATGAACTCAGAAGGGCACATCAATTTGAAGAAACAAAAAACTGACAATCTGATGAAAACTAGTGATGATGATGACACGCTACATACCTCAGGTGCAAAAAGTTCTGGTAAAGGGAAAACAGTTGCTCTAGATATTGCTTTAGAGCTTTCTCAGGTCGCCCCTGTTAATTCTGAACAGAGTGATCATGATTTGCGTGAAAAAATGGCTTATGATGTGTCTCTCAGTTCTGAATTATCTTACCCTATTGGGGTTATGGAGATTGTGCCCTGGTCATTGCAAAATTGCTCTCATAAAGTTGTTATTGAGGAAATTCAAGCTGAGACCTTGGATAAGACTGAATCTTTGCAAGCTTGTTCTCCTAAGGTGGTTATGGAGGAAATTCAGACTGACCCCTTGGACAAAACTATTTCTGTGTGTAATGCTAACGCTGCCACTTCTCCTTCCTATAAGTGGTGTGCAGGTCCTTCCATCTGGCTGACTAAACCTCCCTTAAGCAAATGGGGAAGAAAATATCCTTTTGATCACAATTTCTGGGTGGACTCTTCAGCTAAGCCTGAACATAACCTTGGTATTGTTGCTGGAAAGGGTAAACAGATTATGATTTGTCCATCTTCATCCAATCAGCAAGCTGCTCAGGAAAGCGAGGCACAAATTGAGAAGGAAAGAGACTTCTCTCCTGTTGTCAGAAGAAGTGCTAGATTGAAAGACTCTACTAACATCCATTTTATGAAAAAAATTGAAGTTCAAGCCAAGAAAAGGAATCTAGAAGGTAATCTTTCATCCAAAAATTCCTTTTCCATTCTGAATAATTCTGATCTTCTAGAAATTGCTCAAAACATGGGTGTGCTTGTTTCTGAAAATCATTCAATTGCTTTTGATGCTTTTAGAGCTCTTGAAGAGGCTAGACTAGATCTCTTTAATAAAACTTCCAAAATGGATTATAATTCTTCTCAATTTTCTGATATAAGTGAGCCTGCTGATACTATGTCTTATAGTGATGGTGATCCTGATACCCTAGCTATGACTGTTACAGATTCTAGAAGTAAAAACAGAATTAAGAGGAAAGGTGTTTCCTCTATTTCTGCTACAAAAAGAAAAGGTAGACCTCCCAAAAACAATAAAAGATGAGTGACGGTTTAAACTGCTTATTTTGGAACTGTAGAGGGGTAGGTAAGAAAGGTTTTTGTAATATGCTGAAGGATGTGGTGAGGACACATTCTATAGATTTGGTGGGTTTATCTGAAACTAAAAAGTCTAGCTATACTGATAAATTCTTTAGAAAAATAGATCCTAATCATGCCTTTTTTTGGAATTGGGTACCTTCTAAAGGGAGATCAGGAGGGATTCTCTGTGGTACTGCTATTAATAAATTTGATGTGTTAGGAGTTAGGAAAGGAGATTTTATCCTTCAAGTGGTGGTCTGGGATAAAATGCTTAAGTCCAAATGGTGTGTGTTGGTAGTTTACGGTGCTCCCCATGCCAAGGAAAAAAGTGATTTCTTGACTGAACTTTCAAATTTTTGTTCCACTGATAATCTCCCTATCATTGTTGGGGGAGACTTTAATTTGTTAAGAAGTTCAGCTGATAAAAACATTGGTAGGGTGGGTGGTCATGTGGTGGATCTCTTTAATTCAACTATCTCTGTATGTGAGCTTAGGGAGCTACCACTGGTGGGTGGTAAATATACTTGGTCGAATATGCATTCTAATCCTATTCTGGAAAGATTAGACAGGGTGTTTATTAATGCTGCTTTTGAAAAGTTTTTCCCTTTTGTTCACCTTTTCAAATTGCCTAGAGTATTTTCTGACCATAATCCATTAGTGGTCTCCACTTGCTGCCCTGTTCAGGGAAGAAAAACTCATAAACCTTTTGTTTTTAATTCAAATTGGCTCAAGAAAGAAGAGTTTATAGACTTGGTGAGAAAAATGTGGGGATACAGAGACTGCAATGGTGATGCTGTCTCTGTCTTCCTTTGCAAGTTACATAGAGTTAGGAAGAAACTGAAAGGTTGGGGGGCTGATACTTTTGGTGAAAGCAGGAAAAAAAGAAATGATATTATTGTTAGAATAAAAGAACTTGAACATCTGGAAGAGCAGGGGCTCTTGCCTGATAATTTGGTTGCTGAAAAAATTTCATGTCACAAAGAATTTATGGATTCTTGTGATCAGGAAGAGCAACATTGGTCTGCTGTTTCCCATAAACAATGGCTCCTTGGAGGTGATAATAACACTGCCTATTTCCATAGATGCGCTAATGGTAGAAAAAGGAAAAATATTATCTACTCCTTACATGATGACTCACATGAAATTATTGGTAATGAAGCATTAGTTAAGCATGCTGCTACCTATTACAAGAATTTATTCAAGAAAAATAAATCTGAAAAAGTTTTTTGTGAATTGAATAACATCTGGAGTAATGAAGATAAAGTCACTTCTGAAGAAAATGCTTCCCTGACTTCTGAGTTCTCTTTGGATGAAATCAAACTAGCTGTTTTCTCTATGGGGAAAAATAAAGCTGCTGGTCCTGATGGTTTTCCTGTTGAATTCTTTCAACACTGTTGGGACATTATTAAAGAGGACTTGCTTAAAATCTTTAATGACCTGCATAATGGTACTTTGGATGTTAAAAGACTTAATTATGGTATAATAAATTTGATTCCTAAGAAATCTGAAGCTATCTCCATTACTCATTATAGACCTATTTGTCTTTTAAATGTTATTTACAAGATTATTACCAAAGTTTTAACTAATAGGATTGAGCCTGTGCTAAACAGGATTATTTCTATTACTCAAAATGCTTTTTTAAAGGGTAGGGATATAATGGATGGTGTCCTTTCTCTCCATGAACTTATGCATGAAGCTAAGAAAAGTGGGGCTTGTGCTATTTTTCTAAAGCTAGACTTTGAAAAAGCCTTTGATAAGGTCAGTTGGTCCTTTTTAGCCCAATGTTTAAATCTCAGGGGTTTTGATCCAACCTGGTGTGGCTGGATTGAAAAAATTGTTAGGGATGGTACCCTTAGTGTGCTGGTAAATGGTGTTCAAAGTGGCTATTTCACAAGTGAGAAAGGGGTTAGACAAGGAGACCCCTTGTCTCCTTTGCTTTTTAATCTAGTGGCAGATTCTCTGTCTAAAATGGTTTTCACAGCTGTTAGGAGTGGTTGTGTTTGTGGGGTAGCTTCTCATTTGTTACCAGGGGGTGTTCCTATTCTTCAGTATGCTGATGATACTGTTATCTGTTTAGATGAAAATATAGAAAAAGCTATTAACTTCAAATATCTAATGTATCTCTACGAAAATATGGCTGGACTTAAGATCAATTTCCTTAAAAGTGAAATTTTTGTTATTAATGGTTCTCCTCAGATTGAAACTGATTATGCAAATATTTTCAATTGCTCTGTTGGTTCTCTTCCTATGTTCTATCTGGGTGTTCCAGTTAATTATGGTAAAAATAAGGCTAGTGATTGGGATTTTGTGGTGGAAAAAGTTTCTAAAAGACTGAGCTCTTGGAAAGGTACCTCTCTGTCCAAGGGTGGCAAACTGGTGCTTATTAATTCTTGTCTTTCTAGCATCCCAATTTATCATATGTCGATGTTTTTAATCCCTGCCTCTGTGCTTGCTAAAATTGACAAATTTAGAAGGGATTTCTTCTGGGGCAGTACTGGTGTAAAAAGAAAATATCATTTAGTTAAATGGAGTAAGATCTGCACCTTTAAGAAATTTGGTGGGCTGGGTGTCAAAAACTTAAGAACTCTAAACATTAGTCTTTTGTGTAAGTGGCTGTGGAAGCTGGAGACCAAAAATAGCCTTTGGACTTGCTTAATTCAAGCTAAATATCTTAAGAATAAACCTTTGTCCCTTGCTAAGGCTAAAGCTTCTGATTCCTTTTGTTGGTCCCAGCTTCTTAAAGTTAGAGAATATTATTTGAAGAACAGAGTTTTTAAACTTGGTAATGGTAAGAAGATTGACTTTTGGAATGACATTTGGTGGGATGGTGTGCCCATTAGTTCTCTTTTTCCTGTGGTCTATGAAGTTTGCTTTGATAAAAATATTTCAGTTTCAGAAGCAATGGATAAAGATTTTAAGTTCTCCTTTAGAAGAAACATTGATAGAAGCTTGTTGCTGAATTGGGGTGCCTTCCAGCAAAAAGTGTTGCAAAAAATTAACAACAATGAACATGATGAGGCAATCTGGAAAAGGAAAAAAGGTAACAGCTTCACAGTAAATTCAGCTTATAAAATGATTATTGGTAATGGTGAGACAGTAGAATATAATTACATTTGGGCAGCAACTTTACCGCTGAAAATTAAAATTTTTCTCTGGTTGGTATGTAGAGGGGTTATTTTGACTAAGGATGTACTTAGAAGTAAGAACTGGCCTGGTAATCCTTGGTGTTTTTTCTGTGACAAAAATGAAAGTATTCAACATTTATTTTTTGAATGTACTACTGCTGCTTCAGTTTGGGGCATCATTGCTAGCATTTTTTATGTTTCTGTCAGACCCATTAGTTGGCCAGGTTATTTTAGGTGGATTGAAAACATTTGGCCTGCTGGAAGAGATTTACACTGCATCTGCTTAGCTGCAGTTCTCTGGTGTATTTGGACCACAAGGAATAAATGGTGTTTTGAAATGAGAAAGTTTGAATCTCCTGTCCAAATTATTCATTCCATTTGTGTGTTGTTGCGGTATTGGGCGGATCTGTTTGCAGGAGACTCAAAGGAAGTCCTGATTCAAGGAGCTGTGATGATCGAAGGTGCTGCTTCTGCAATTCAGGCTTGCTGTCTGAAGCGCAGACAAATGCTGAACTCAAAATCTCAACTGATGGGCTAGCATGTGGGTGCTCGACTATGTGCAGTCCGAAAGCTTTTTGGTGTTTAGAACCTTCTGAGAATCCAAGTTGTATAACTCTGGTGCTATGAGACCTGATTTAGTTTCGTTTGATAGACTATTTTGGTACTACATTTTGGCTTTGTTTGCCATTTTGCTTTGTATGAGTGGCCAAGACATGGTTTCCGTTGTATTCTATCTGAGTGCAATGGAAAATGGGGAAGATCCTCTTTTAAAAAAGTAAAAATAATGTAGTTTGAGCAGAGACCAATTTGAGAAATAACCTAATCGAGTGAGATTTAAACGTTGGTATCCTCGATGCCGTGAAAAACAAAAAATGGAAAGCACGCATAAAATGAACAAGTTTATATGCTACTAGTAAACAAAGACGCCTACTTTGTAAATTGAAATTAGCGACTCAAAATCTAAAACCAATGGTAGAAGAAATACAGGAGAGAAAAAAAAAAGAGCGCTAGAGTATGTTTGGTAGGTGATATGGTGGACCATTTAATGGTGAAATTCGAAAAGTCTTAAACATCTTTGAGATCACATCATTTAATGTACATAATAACCCTGAAAATGATCCTTTCAAAAATAACCCTGAAAATGAACCGTTTAAAAAACATGCACTGTTCATGCTGATAAATCAAATCGATACTGATAACTCGAACGAAGGGCAAGCAAAAATCTACCATACCAATTCATTGCTGGCAAAGTGTCATGCTGAAAGTAGAAAAATGTCAGCGGTATTCATCAAATCAATTTTGTGGCATTTTTGCAGTCCTTCATATCTCTAACGCTAATAATAAAAACCAATACTCTCATAAATCAACTATTATCTATAAACTAATCTTGATATTCTCGGTCTACACAATTAATTAGTGGCACATTACTGGGTCCAATAAATTCATAGATCACTCACAATTGGAAACAATTAGCAGTATCATCAATTATTGATAAAAAACTATAATGTGGTGTGAACATATGATCTTTGATGATCTTACTATGCCATCATAAATATAAAAGTATTCACAAGTTATTAAGCTACGCTGCTGTTAAATTTTCTCCACGTGAATGTAACCAGAAGTAGCTAAAGATACATCGAGACGTCCTTTCTCAGACACACTAAAAAAAGCCGGATCAAATATCATCTATAAATGACATTCTTGGTCCACACACTTTGGGCACACTGAGTGCAATAAATTCATTGAACACTCACCATTAGAAACATACGGCAGTATCATCAAATATCATGAAGGTAATACGATGTGAAACATGTGATCTTTCGTGCAGATGGGACGTTCGTTGCTAAGGAAAAAATAAAATAAACACTGTTATAGTACATTAAACCAAATGTTACAGTATGTTAAAATGAATATCACAGTAAGTTAAATCAAATGTAGCGTTGAACCATTTGGTGTAACTTTTGATATAAAAATCGGTAACATTTGATTTAACATGCGACAATAAACAAAGTACGCCAACATTGTTTGATGATTAAAAAAATCGAACGGCTAATTTTAAATCAAGACGTCCTTCTCACACACAACTAAAAAGGCTGGATCAATTTGCCAAACACAAAGTGGTAAAAGAGTAAAATGCACCGGCGGCCCCGAACTTGGCAGTGGGTGTCATCCCGGTCCCCGAACTCAAAAAACCAGCTATTCGGGTCCCTGAACTTGGCACGGGGTGTCATTCCGGTCCCGAACTCAGAAACCAGCTATTCTGGTCCCTGAACTTGGCACGGGGTGTTATCCAGGTCCTTAAACTTGGCAGGGGGTGTCATCCATGTCCCCAAACTCAAAAAAATTTAGAAAAAAATCATTAAAAATCTAAAAAAAATAAGAAAAACATATAATTTTTAGAAAGTCATTAAAACATTCAAAAACAAGTATACAATATTTAAAAATATCATAAAAAACAGAAAAAATCTTATAAAACTATGGGAAGATCATAAAAATTAGGATAAATCTTACAAAACTATGAGAAAATCATAAAAACATAGAATCATAAAAATTTTAAAGAAAATGATCATTTGAACGAATAATATTTTTACGAAAATTGTTTTAAAGAAAATGATTTTCAAAATCATAAAAGACGCTTATGATTTTCAAAATCAGAAAACCCCTGCCATGATTTTCAAAATCATAAAAGGTCATTTTAAAGAAAATGTAGAATGAACTAATAACATTTTTATGAAAATCGTAGCAGGGTTTTATGTTTATCTTTTTTTTTAGATTGTGAATGATTTTTTCTAAATTTTTTTGAGTTTGGGTACCTGGATGACACCCCCTGCCAAGTTCAGGGACTCGAATAGCTGGTTTCTGAGTTTGGGGACCGGAATGACACCCCGTGCCAAGTTCAGGGACCCAAATAGCTGATTTCTGAGTTCGGGGACCGGGATGACATCTCTGCCAAGTTCGAGGGCCGCCGGTGCATTTTACTCGTGGGAAAATAATTAAAAGCCCGGGAAAATCCGCTGCCAAAGCGAGAGCACGGCCCCACGACCGTGCCTCCGAAAGGAGTCGCTTTTCCCACCATTTCCCCTTCCTCCCCGGCCTACCGCTCGCCAGTCGCCACAGCAGCCATGGCCGCCTCCGGTGACCTCCTCGACGTCTACCCCCCTGAGCTCCAGTTCCCCCGTAAGCTCGCCGCGCTTCTCACGCTCGTCGGTTCTCCTTCTGCCTTCTCGTTCCGGATTTCTTCCTCCTGTTTTCTCATGGAATTTTCTTCCCGTTCTGCAATTTCTTGGCGTGCCTAGTCGAGCTTGACAAGCAGATCTCCTGCCCCTTGAAGATCACCAACAGGACCGACAGCACCGTCGCCTTTAAGGTGATTCGCGGCGCAAAGCCCTAGAAAATCTCGTTGCTTTATGGGCGTTAGGCGTTGGCCTGTGGAGCCGAGGCAGCCCCTGACGCTTTTCTTGGTGCCTTGATGTCTGGGGGTAGTAGGTTAAGACGACGAGCCCCAAGAAATACTGCGTGCGTCCCAACAATGGCGTCGTGCCGCCGCGGTCCGCCTGCGTGGTTTTAGGTAATGTGTGGTGCTTGCTGCCTGCTCCAGCTAGAGTTCAAGAAACTGCCCAATTCAGAGAAATTTTTTGTTGTTGATCTTAATGGAGAAGTTTCAATGTGTTGTGTGTGCCAGTCACGATGCAGGCACAGACTGTTGCACCACCGGACTTGCAGTGCAAGGACAAATTCTTGGTGCAGGGCGCGGTCGTAAGCGATGACTTGCTAGCGAAGGACATCACCTCTCAAATGGTAGTGGTATACACTTGTGCTAGGGTGTAGTTCTAAACTTTTGATGCAGTTCATGGCCATGGGTTTGATAGTGGATTTGTGGTTTGGTGTTTGCTGCCCAGTTCATGAAAGAAGAGGGTAATGTGGTTGAGGAGGTGAGACTGAGGGTTGCTTATGTGATGCCCCCTGAAGCGCCATCAGAGATTGCAGAGGAGGGTGACAGCCCACAGCGAATGTTGGTGCCAATACATCGGATTGTGGATAGTGGGAGGAGTGCTTCAGAGCTGTCGAGTGGCTCAGTTTCACTGAGATCAGCTGAGATGGGAACAGTAAGTGTACTGAATGTGTCTTACATGGTACTTCTTTGTTGCTGCATGCCTGCAAGGAGATGAATAGATGATTTGCATATAGGAGGTGGGATCACCTATTGGGCGAGTTCTGAAGACCGAGGATTTTTTTAAGGCTGCCGGACCTGCTGTTGTACGTGCTATATGTGCATATGCCCTTTGTTTTACAGTTTTTATCATTTGTATGATTCTTTGATTGGCCTTTCTGATGTGAAATGGTAGGAAACAAGAACATATGCAGGACTTGATGAACAGCCCCTTGAGGTGAGTACATTCACCTTTCCAAGTTCAGTTTTGGAGTTTTTTTGTCCTTCTCAATTGTGGTTCTATGTGGGATACTGAAAGCAATGCCACGTGACTAGGCAAAATATTTAAATTTATTGTTTGACAGAAGGGGAGATTTACAGAGGAATCTATTTTCATCCTTCCTAGATCTACTTTAATTTACTTAAATATCATTGGGTAGTTACTAATACTCTTGTTATTCTATTTTAATTTACTTAAAGTATTACTGGATTGTCTCAAAAAACGGATGTTGGTAACATGGTGCTCTTGTTTGATGATTAACTGAATATTGTCCCATACATCAAATCATTGTTTGATGTAAATTGTAATCCACTTTGGCATTTCCCTTGTAAGCCGAATAACCACTTGTATGTTTCTCTCGTTCCAGCTATCAGCTTTAATCGCAAAGTTGACCGAGGAAAAAAATTCTGAACTTGAGCAAAATAAAAGGCTTCGGACAGAGGTGGTGAGTATTAAGTTGGAAACATGTGCTCTTTTGATGGTACCATTGGCACCCTGAGTAATAGGCTGATGTACTACTTACTAATGCAAGAGTTCTCTCTTTTTGATTAAAATATATATCATGAAAATAAATCCCCGTGTGTTTACCATGAATAAAATGTTCTTGTAAGATATAAATATATTTCGTTATTTTAAGGAGCCCTTTGTGGGGGCTTCAAGCTGCATATGTGCACCATTATTTATTTGTTTCTTGTTGTAGTTTGTTCGATTGGTTTTTTAGTATGGGATTCTTTTAGAGGTATCCATATATCCTGACACGAAAAATTTAATTGCTGGAATTCATACTCTTAAACTAGCAATATATGCATGAGTAATGTGCATTAGGGACTTGCACAGTTATCCTATATGCTTAAAGAATCATGCACTTGGAGGGATCTCACAGGTCGAGCAGAACAATGCACGGGGTAAGCGTATTTAACTTGCTAATAATATGACCTAAAGAGCTGGGATAGGCTTTATCGAGAAAATTCCTATTATAAGGGAATACATGAGGACTCTCCATGCTGTTAGCATACAGGACTAATATAAGGATAGTATGACATGTTGACAATCAATATAAGTTTAGGAGATACGCAAAGTAGATAAGACATAAGTAAATAAGTTGTAAAGAACACCCTCTAATATGATGCAGAGCTTAAGTTAGGTCCTTTCTGGAAGAATTAATCTGCTGAATTCTGATATCTGTAACTACAAACGTCATTTTAACTCATCGTAAAATGTTTTTCACTTAAACATGCAGGAGCTTGCAAGACGTGAAGTTAGTAAACAGAAAGGGAGCTTCTCGCTGGTATTCGTATCGGTGGTTGGGTTGCTTAGCATCATTGTGGGCTATCTTGTAAAGAAATGAGAATTTCACCTTCCATTCTAATCATATAACTCCTACAGTAAATAAAAGGTGACATCGAATGATGTTTAGTTTTGTTGGCCAGCTTGGCAGCTACCAATATTACAGAGAATAGTTTAAACCAAGTTTGGTGAGGTTTGTCTCTGTCCAATTGACTAAAGATGGTTTGTGCAATGGCATCTAATTTGATGCTGGTGTATTTTAGCTAACTGGAAAAGTATATGCTCTTGGCTGTGTACTTGTGTTTGCTTGCTGTATCAATTCCTTCTGCTCTTGGCTGTGTACTTGTGTGTGATTGCTGTATCAATTCCTTCTGGTTATCATACAGAATTGTGGGCTTCAGTTCTAGCATGATCATGACAAAATCTTGTCTACTGACTTACAACATACATATGTTGTGTTTGAATTGGTAACATATGTATTTGAATTGGTATCACGCTGCCGGACTCCACGGCTGATTCTCACTTGCTATCCTTAGCGCCTTCGAAGTTTTGACAATGAATCAAATGATAATACAAAGTCTGATCATGGCTTTGCAAGTGTCATTGCCAGTGAGTAAGTGGTTGGTGACAAGTCCGCACTTTTCACAAAATATAACAATGCTGGCGGTACAAATGTACAATGCAACACATTACACACCTTGAATTGATTTCAGAAAGTACAGACCAGAAACACAAGCCAAGTATGTTCACCTGATAAGTGTTCGTAAGCTTCACAAACAAACGGTTGAAGTACAATGCAAACTGCTAGCTAGCTATATTAATACGCACTCAGTTTTACAAAAGCAAAAAATTGCACATAAATTAATCTTAATAAAATGAACAATATCTTGTTTGCACTTGAACTGCTTGCAAGCATATCATTTGGCACCCAGGCGGCGTAGCTCCTCTCTCATAAAGGCAGGTAGGGTTATCATCACCTTTTTAACTCCATGTCTGAGGAAGGCCAGTGGAGTGGTGGTGAGAACAAATCTGTATCTTTAAAAGCACTACAACTAGATCTATAAACCTGGTTATTGGATCCCAAGCCCTTTCCTCAGTTTAGGGCTGGTGACCACCCCCCATTTGACCAAATGATATGTTGTGTTTGAATTGGTATCACAATTTACAGGAAGCAGCTTAGCTGCCGGACTCCACGGCTGATTCTCACTTGCTAAATTCTCACTTGCTATCCTTGGCGCCTTCGAAGTTTTGACAATGAATCAAATGATAATACAGAGTCTGATCATGGCTTTGCAAGTGTCTTTGCCAGTGAGTAAGTGGTTGGTGACAAGTCCGCACTTCACACAAAATATAACAATGCTGGCAGTACAAATGTACAATGCAACACATTACACACCTTGAATTGATTTCAGAAAGTACAGACCAGAAACACAAGCCAAGTATGTTCACCTTATAAGTGTTCGTAAGCTTCACAAACAAACGGTGGAAGTACAATGCAAACTGCTAGCTAGCTATATTAATACGCACTCAGTTTTACAAAAGCAAAAAAATGCACATAAATTAATCTTAATAAAATGAACAATATCATGTTTGCACTTGAACTGCTTGCACGTATATCATTTGGCACCCAGGTGGCGTAGCTCCTCTCTCATAAGGCAGGCAGGGGTTATCATCACCTTTTTAACTCCATCTCTGAGGAAGGTCAGTGGAGTGGTGGTGAGAACAAATCTGTATCTTTAAAAGCACTACAACTAGATCTATAAACCTGGTTAAACAATTCAATTATTTCCTGCAATAAACAATCAAGGAATGAGCTTGCAGAAAAGTGCTGTACATATATGATGCTCCACATTTTAAACATCTAAACCATCTAAAGCATTTTTCATTTCCATTTTTCTTTTTTGGAGTGGGTGCATTTTACATCTCAAGCAAAGCATCATCAGTCAATTGCCTTGCCACTAAAACCTAAAAGATTCGATATAGCAAGATACCAAACTGGCAATATAAAGCTCCACAAAATGTTTGTGTTACTGTTTGGATATAAAGTTCTACATGATAGCTTATCGGAATAATTCCAATGAGATTTAAGGGGGGTGTTAAAATAGCAGCAAAACACAAATACTTAAACTTGGTTTGTGTTACCGTTTGCGGCTGCAATAAGCCAATAAGTCAAAAATGCTTGATTTGAATTTGTTTATCGTTTGCACTAGTCCACATGATCAAAGCTACAAAAATGTTTTGAGAGTGACAAATGGGGAAATCCCCCCAAGGCCCAGGCCACACTACAACATCAACAGTTCATGTTTTTATTAAAAAATTGCAACTTGTGGCCCTGTGCAACAGCAAAACTATTTCCAAACCTATTGCTCAACATCCAAAATTAAACAGCTAATACGCTACCATACCTTCAATCAAATATTTTGCAAATCCCGCATGCTAATTGCGCCCGCACATCATCGTGACCACCTGCATCCAAGAACAGCAGTTACCACATGATCAGTTGATCACAATCACAACAGCAACAAGGCACGGGTAATCACACCGATGAATCTTTTCAAGATGTGGCTACCTCGACGAATATCGCCGATCTGATTGCCTCTCCTTCCTTGCTGTAGTGCCAAGCAGTGCACACTCACGCTCCTTCTCCTTGGCCTCCCTCTTCCTCCTCTCCTCCCTCAGCTCCTCCATAGTCTTCTTCCCTCCACTTCTCTTCCCACCGTTCCCTTCTCCCCCCACGCAATCTCTCTTATCCTTCGACGAGGAAACCGAGGGCTTCGACATGTACCACGGCGCCGCCACGCCCTTCCCGGCGAGACCATAACCCAGCCTGTACTTCTCCTCGTCGGGCCCGACCGTCCTGACCTCCTCCTCCTTCTTTCGCTTCTTAGGGTTCGGGTTCGGGTTAGCCGCGGGCTCCCGCTCCCGGGCAGCGCCCCTCCCGCCGGTGGCGGACGCGAGCGCGGCGAAGTCGGCGGCGCCACCTCCGCCGACGAACAGGTTGATGTGGTCGCCATCGGAGGCGGCGGCGGGAGTGACGACCGGATCCGCAGACCCGGTGGCGTGGGGCGGGAGAGGGGAGGGGAGGTCGTCGGCCTCGAGACCGCGGTTGCGGCGGAGCGCGGCGAGGCGGAGGTGTGCCTCGCGGCGGCGGGTGGCCTCCCGCTGGAGCTGGTCCTCGCGGGCGGCCTCCGCCTCGTCGCGGCGGACCTTCTCGCGGTTGTCGAAGTTGTACACGTTCCACCGCTTCTGCGGAAGGATGTTCAGACCCCCGTGGCCGCCCATGGCTTCGCCGGCGGGAGGATCCGGGTCGCCACCGCCGCCGCGGGCGCTGTAGCGCTAGGTTTTTTCCGGCGAGTGGAAGGAAGCTCCCGACGGTTGACGAGAGAGCTCGCAGAAATCGGCGTGAGACTCTGGGAGGGGGAGGACTGCCTTTTCTGGGCTCTATGGGCCTCCGCTTGGGCCCGTTCGTGCAGAACAAGGTCCACGAGAGGATGCGGTCGGTTTCCCAGTATTTGGGCTTGCCATCAACGTACTCGCGTAATATTGTACGGTATAGTATATCTTTTTAGCTCGAATAGCCGACTGGCAAGTGTGCTGTGTGCCCCCGGGTCTTTTCAACTTACCTACTAATCTACTTATTTTTTATTTTTCTTGTGCCGAGGGTGTGTCAAAAGCCCTAAAACACAATTGAAATGAATTCTCCACGTCATTTCAACAAAAAACAAAAAGGAGAACAGAACAGAACGAAACGGGGTGTTCGGTGGCAGGCTGGCAGCCCCTGAAAAATGTCTTGGTGGATTCCAACCTCTAAACAGAACCTACATATGTAAACACCAACTTAAAGCAGCCCTGACAAAGTCAAGAAAGTCTGAAACTGACGGGAGACCCTGCAATATATTATGATGTTCGTGTCATTAATTCCTGCAGTTTAACATCAAGTTATGACAGCGATCAATCAACCACGAAGAATCCAGAGGATGAATTTAACCTGGAGCTGGATTCAGGACTGCATCTGGATGCTTTCTTCAGTGCAGCAACGAAGTCTTCACCTGATAGGCTTCCCGTCAATCCACACTGAAAATATGTCGCTTCCCACGTTCATGCTCGACCAGCTGAGCCAGCGACAACTGCTTATGCTCAAGAACTGCAGCGACCTCGGCAAGCCTGTGTTTGGCCGGGACCGGATGGAGCCGCAGTCTGAAATCTCCAGCCTCTGCAGTGAGATGAGGCCGTTCATCTGCGGGAGGTAGGTGAGGTGTGCACAGCCAGAGATCTCCATGGCCTCCAACGCTCTAAGGTTTTCGATGCACCTTGGTAGCACGCGAAGCTGAGGGCAGTTCTTGACGACTAGCTCGCGAAGAGAAGGGAAGGCAGACCTGTCGTCCCCGTCCCATTGTTCCCATCTCTGCAAGATGTTCATTCTTTCAAGGTGCAGCATCTTCAAAGATTGGAAATTGATAGCATTGCTAAAATTCATGGAGATCAGTCCATCCCAGCCTTTCAGGTAAAGATTTTCCAGCTTCGGTGGCAGACCGAGGGGAGGAAGATCACTGCAGTTCTTGAAATCAGACAGCCGGATTGTAGCTAGATATGTGTAGTCTGCAGAAGCAAGCCAGGTAGGGCATGCCATGCCTGCGTAGCCTGAAATGGTGAGCTCCTTGATGGTGGTTGGTGGCCTTAGATGCTCCAATATTTGCTCAGCTTGTTTGTTGCTATTGCTCCATGAAAGCTTCAGCTTTTGGAGGAACTGCTTGGAAGCCAGATGCGCCTGTGCAGCCTCTTGCGCATCTTTGACAAGATGCAGGTTCGAAATGAGAATCTCCCCGTGGAGATTATTCAAGCCAGCCAACTCGCCAATGCTGCCTTTCTGAGCGTTCCTCTTGCTCACGACGAACCTTGAGAGAGTTTGAAGATCAGCCAACGATCCTATGTCTTTTGGCATATACCTCAAGCTGCACACGCCATGGCAGGAGTCATGGGTCATCATGAGATCAATATGCCTTAGCTTGCTAAGATTCTTTATTTCATGCGGCAACTCTTCAAGATTGTAGCAGTCTCTGAGGCCTAGTGTCTGAAGGTTATAGAGATCACATATTGACCTGGGCAGCCGCCTGATCTTGGTGCCACGCAGCTGGAGACACCGAAGATGTTTTAATTTTCCAATTGATTCAGGCAGCTCCGATATACCAAAATTACTCAAATCTAAAGTGCGAAGCCTTGTGAATCTCTTTCCAAGATCTTTAGGGATCCTTGCCACAAACTCTCCAGAGCCACCCACGACTACAAGTGTCTGCAAGCACTTGCGGCTTGAATTGGGAATTGTTTCAAACACGTCAGTGCCATTAAGGACTACTGTTACATGCCGGACCCTCTCTGGAGGGCTGCAAGATCCATCCATGATGCAACACTCCTCAGCTGAGACAGAGATAGAAAGATCACACATCGTTTTGGATAAACCATATCTGTGCCATTCCCCAGTAGGGTCGAGAAGTTCTTGGTGAAAGAAGGATTGGTGAACCAAAGATCTGAAGTAAGCCCTTGCAGTGTCCTCCATAGTTTCCATGGTGTCAGGCTTAAGCTGAACGAAGCCCTGAGCTATCCAATGTTGTATGAGCCATTCCTCTTCAAACTGGAAATCTTGTGGAATGATAGAACAGTAAGCAAAGCAAGGTTTGAGATGGGAGTCTAGCTCTTTGTAGCTCAATCGAAGGGCTCTATCGAAATTACTCAGGTTGGGTTCCCAATTTTCCTCTTGCAGGATAGATTCCCACTTGTTTCTGTCATTTTCATGGTGCAGCCTGTGGCCTAAACTGGCTGCTATGAAAGGTACACCCTTGCATTTTTGTAGGACATCCTCCTTCAGTCTGCAAAGGACCATTTGTCACAAGTTCAAGCATAATGTTAAATGAGATGAACATTTTTTAGGATGAGATAAGGCATGAATAAGTGACAAGCAATTTTTTTTTTAATCTAACGGACAGGAGCTCTGCCATTTCATTTAAGTAGGAGAGAAAAACACTTTAGAGTAAATAAAAAAATTGACTTAAGTGACAGGTTAATTTTCACATTTAGTGACCTGTGACACTACATTGTAAGATTAGGGACCTGTGGTTCTTTGTACTGCAAATTTCCAAAATAACCAGAACGATTGAAAAAGGGTTTGTGCAGAGGGTATGCTAAGCAGGGTGCCTGGTAGAGTGGATCGTCCACAACTTTCTCTTTATGCAGATGACGTTGCCTTATTCTCGTCTCCCCCAATGTGCGATTTCCAAACTCTTAACTTCATCTTGGATGTCTTTGGAAATGCAACTAGGTTATTTGTGAACTATAAAAAGTGTGAAGCCTACCCCATGAGATGTTCACCGGCCAACTTGCAGGACATAATGCAATCGGTCCCTATGCAAATAAAGCATTTTTCCTGTAAGTATCTAGGGCTGCCTCTGCGACTAAGGAAACTTAAAAAAGGAGATTATCATCCGCTTTTGGACAAGATTGGTCGCAGCTAGCCAGGTGGAAAGGAATGTTACTTTCAAAGGCGGCCAAAGTAGTGCTAATTAATTTTGTGGTCACCTCACAAGCCGTATACTCCCTTTCCTGTTTTCAGTTTAGCAATTGGGCCATCAAGCAAAATAGCAAATAGATATAGGTTGAGAAGGAACTTCCTTTTGAATGGTGCCATTCAGGAGAAACATGGGATTTGTTTGGTCCATTGGGTAATTGTCTATCGTCCCAAGGACCTTGGGGTACTTGGAATAAAAAACATCGAGCTCTTCGGAAGGGCCCTCCGTGCCAGGTGGATTTGGTTGCAGTGGACATGCCCTGACAAGCCTTGGGTTGGGGCTGACATACTCTGTAACAATGTGGACTGGGATTATTTCCAGACATGCACTACTACCATTCTGGCTTTCTGGGTGATGGGGAAGAGTCAACTTCTGGGCTGATCGTTGCATCTCTGGGAAGGCACCCGAGGACATAGCTCCCCTTTGCTTCAAGAAGGAGCGCAATCTCAAAGGCACTGTCAAGTCTGAGGTCAATAATGGAGCCTGGACTCATAGGCTTCTTGGGTTGACCTCAGTTGAAGAAGAGGTCCAGTTCGTTGCCCTTTGCAAAAGAGGTGCTTGGTCTTCGGTGCTGACGATCATGGCTGATCTGCCTTTTTCCCAGTTGTAGCTCCAGAATTCATTTCTGTTTTTCATCTTGTGTCGTCTTTCAGCTTTTGTGCAACCCCAGTTTTTTGTTTCAGCGGTGCTGGGGTTGCCCTGTTTATCCACCTCACATATCTTGTAACTACACTGTTTTTCTCTCTTCTATAATGCAATGCAGAGCTCCTGCTTTTCTTTTAAAAAAAAATCCAAGGAGACCTGGACAACATCACCTGGAGATGGTCCTAGGACGGCGTATACAAGACAATCATCTTACAAGCAGCAGTTCACGGTCTCAACTAGGGACCGAAATCACAATCTAATATGGAAGGCAACCACCGAGCCGCGGTGCAAAATTTTCATGTGGTTGGCCCTCCAAAATAAAATTCTTACCATAGAAAATCTCCAAAAGAGAGGATGGCCAAACTATGTCCTTTGCTCCCTTTGCGGTGTGCAATGAGATGGTTTCGCATCAGCTAGACTAGGCTCTTGCTGCTTTGTGTGAGAAGTGTGGCGAAGGATTTTACAATAGTTGCTTCTGAACTACATTCCTTCCCTCCCTAAGCACAATGAGAAGTTCTCAAATTGTTGGAGCAAAGCTAGAGGGACATTTCAGAGAGACCGGCGGAAGAACTTTCATGGGGTTATCAACTATGATTGCTGGGATCTTTGGATTGAGCGGAATAGACAGATTTTTCAAGTAGGAATATGGAACCGTCCAGCTGGTTGTGGATCTAATAAAAAATGACTGCCTGGACGTCATGTTGGCGGATAGACCTTTTTTTTTCCTTTCTTTCTGGCCTTTTTACAGCTCCCGCAATGCTTCGTAGTCAGGGCATTTTGGTGCCAGTTTGTCCCTCCGCAGACTTTGTAATTATTGTAACTATTTGTTGTTCACCCTCTAATGATTAGGCACAGCCAGTGCCACTTAGTTCAAAAAACAAAAACAGAACGGTTTAAGTGAACTACGATAATACCTCACTGTTGCAAGGAAAAAATTGTCGTGCGGGTGTGTGTGTGTTGTGTGTGTGGGCATCAATTGTCCCTTTTTCAAAAGTAAAAAAATATTGTAGTGACAATAAAATAAAGTACCTGTTGTTCAGGGGAACTATGGAACTGTGCGCTTGAATATCTGCACCAAAGGCATATTGGCAGAACAATAACCAGCAGTCCTCTTTTGGTAGGCTTCTCAACTGGTATGATTCTGAGGCACCCAGATCTCGAGCGACTGCCCTGCTCCTTGTCGTCACTAGGATCTTGCTTCCTACAGCACCATTGAGTAATGGCTGGATGAGCCTCTCCCAGTCATGCCAGTTCTCTGTCCAATAGTCATCCAAGACAAGCAGGAACCTTCTTCCTCGCAGTTGCTTTTCCAGGTGCATTTGGAGGGTGTTCATGTCGTTGGAGCGGAATGGATTGCCTCCTAGGGAATCTATGATAGATGCAGTGATCCTCCCTATGCTGAACTCCTGTGACACATGAACCCACATCCTCCTCTCAAAGTGCCTTGATACATGCACATCATTGATGACTAGCTGTGCGACGGTTGTCTTCCCAATGTAAGCTTCCCCCAATATTGGCAGGACATCTACACTGCGCTTCAGATCAGATTGAAGAAGCATCTTCACAATCTTATCCTTATCATCCTGCCTACCACAAACAGAAGTTAGTGGAGAAGATCTGCTCTGATGTTTACTCTCTTCACAGAGTTCACTTGCCCTACCATGGACCTCTGTTTGGAGGGCCAACCGCTTTCTTTCAAGATCTATCATTCTCCTTTCTATGTCTTCAATATCACCTGTCATATGCTTCCTGAATCTTCCACGCCAAAGGTTCATAGATGAGATTGTGGTGCTGTTACGTAGACGGGCTAGAGAAGTGATCACCTGACGACGCCGTGCCTCGTAGTAGCAGTCATCCAAAACATCCATGGTGTCATACCCTACATCCTTCAGATCAGCAAACCATGATTTATCTGGCTCAGAAAGTGTTGTTCTCCCAGCATCATCAATAACAGCTTGAATCATTGGCACATAGGAAGCCAGTCTTTTCCGTTTGTTCTCAAGATCATGACCCAGCTGCAGCAGCTCCTTGTTCATCAAATCTGCAATGGCCTGAAAAGGTACTTGCATAAAGGCTGAGAGCACCACCTCATCCATTGAGATGATTAACTGCCTTGAAGTATATGCTGACAAGGTATAGTTGGACGCTCACAGATTCAAGAGAAGACGAGGGATCACCTCATATGTAGATATTGTTATCTTGTAGGCACCAAAGAAAAATGATGATAAAGCAAGATCAGCAGGATACTTGGAACATGTCAAGGTCAATGGCAAGTTTGCAACTAACAGCGTAACATACAAACAATTGACCAACTCAACACAGAAACTATAAATCTAAGATGACAGGTTATAAAATATCTTGAACAGAAAAGGACATGAGCATGGAAGTCTTAAGATGACAGCGTATGTCAGTCTCACTGTTTTTCTACATGTAGATGTTTCTTTTCAGTTAAGGTATCACACTGTTGAATTGCTGACCATCTTTCTTCTTTCTCACTCCTTGGTTTCTCTCTTCTTTTAAGATTGATTCCCCACTTTCTAATTTTCTAACTCTACGTATTGCCATTCGTGATATTTGGCCATTACCTGCCTGCGATGTTTCATACGGTGCTCCTTGAAAAACCCTAACTTTTGAATGCCTGTCGCTGTCATTCGCAAATGTTTATCTTCGGGTGTCCCAGAAAGCCACCGCTATGGGTTGGTGGAGACACCACACCACCGCTAAATTCTTGCAAGGGACCACACACCACGTAGCATGGTGGAGACTGGAGACACCTCTCGGGAAAGGGCCAAGGGGGGCAATTGCGCGGGCTCACCAGTGACGGAGCCATGGATGGACTCATGGACCCTCTGGTGGCGCAGCTGGAGGTTGACGACGACCTCCAGGGCAGCTGGGCCGTGCGCCCGTGCCATTGGCTCCTCGCGGGCTCGCCCCCCTCCCGAGTCCCGGCGAAGGCGCCGAACCGGCGAGTAGGGTTGCCATGGCAGCTGGCAGCGGCGCCGAGAGCAGGAACAGCCGCAGCCCGATCTGGGCCGAACGGGCGAATCCGTCCAGGCGTCCTCGTGGGCCTTTTGAGTTCTGAGGCGGAGGAGATGGGTCAGATGGCCCGGACTACTGTAGCCAGTGGACCGAGATGTTAAGATCCATAATGGCACACCGGCCCTATCCTTGAAAAAATTGATAATTTGTCACTCTCAACACGTGTACTTCGGTAAGTATAACACTTACATGTATTACATGTAGAACCATCTATATTTACGATGGTGGGGCAGAGTGGTATTTTAGCAAATAGCGAATCACGCCAGGCAATGGATTGAACAGTTCGAGGCTCCATTTTTTTGAGAGGATATAAAGTACACCTGCATCGGCTCGGGTCGGGACTCAATTTGAAGTCCGATCGTCGGGTCGGGTTCGGGCCAGAAAAATTGCAAAATCAACCGTGCGGGCTCGGGTTTCGGATCGGGTTTTCGGATTTCGGGTCGGGTTCAAGCCTAGATTTATGACCTGGTGGGTCGGGTCGGGTCGGGCTCAAGCCGGGTAATTTTTGGTCGGGTTTTAGAAAACCCGACCCTCCCGAGCCCGAAGGATGATCGGATCTAGTACAAAGAAGACGCACACAATTCACTCCCTAGCTCCTAGCCCCTAAACTAACACGCACGCACACGTGTGCGCCCTAACACATGCTAGAAACAGTGACCGGTCCACGTAGCAGCAATTAGACATCAAGACACACGAGTACCCTTACGACTTTAGGAAAATCCTAGAAAAATGCAACATACGGAGCATAACCTAAGATTTGAACTCTTGTGGGTAACACTGCTACTGCAGCCTATACCACTAGACCAAGGCTGGAGCGGCTCAAGGCGGCGGTGCCGGCCAAACTATCGGTGAGGGCGCGGCCGCCGACCTCCTCTCCACCACCTCCTGCCTGCTGTCCTTCCTTGACAGCCTTCCTCTCTTCCACTTCCCTAGGAGGCACTCCGGCTTGAGCGTGGTGGTTATGTCGCTGGCCTCAGCTGCTGTTCCTTTTGCGTGTTCTGTTTGCAAGGTCATCGGCGAGCTCACCGACCTGGAGCTCGCGCTGTGCCGCAAGGACGAGGGGAAGGCGGTCGAGTTGAAGGGCCGAGGCAATGTGTGCTTCTCCAAGAGGGAGTTTGAGCAAGCCCTAGGGTTCTACTCGTAGGTTTGGTTGCTGCTGCTCTTTTTCTTCCTCTTGGCTCCTGGGGTTTTGGAGGGTGTTGCTATTGAATTTGATTAGTGGGAATGAAATGCTGTAAAATTTTGAGACTCTGATGACGGTCTTCGAGGATCTGTACATGAAGGAGACAGAGTCAGTTAGTGACTTCGTCATGAAATTAACCATTGTCGGTGTCTGGGAAACGCGTCTCGGAGGGTCGCGGGTCCACGGACTGGCAGACGAATTTGTAGTTGGAGTGAGGCTCAATGACAACCCTTCTCAGCAGCCCGGGGCGGCGTTCGAGCTCACGGGGGCTCAGGCCGCGCGGTCTTCCCGTACAGCGCCTGGTGCGACTTGGCGATCCGGGTACAGATCCGTCGTACGGTGAGAGAAAGGGGGAGGAGAAGAGCAAAGAGATACAAACCGTGAAGACACAAGCGATTTACCTGGTTCGAGCCTCCACTGTCGGGTAACAGCTCTACTCCAGTTTTCGTTGATTATACGGTGGAAACAATATAGAGGTACCGAGACCGGGCTTGAAGGCATCGATCCCGAGCTTACAAGGGAGTTTCGGACACTCAAGTGGCTAAGGACTACGGCTACTGCTAAGGAAGCTTCGGACGCGCGTGTTGCTTGAGTTGCTTGTTATCACTCTGGATCGCTTCTTATGGCTTGGCCCCGAACGGATCCGGGGCCTTTCCTTTTATAGGCGCGGCAAGTCGCCCGGAGCTGATGCGGCGGGCCCCGCGCCCATCTTTGCTTTAGTGGCGGTGCCCTTGTCTCCTTTCGGGGCTCCGTTCTGTCTGTGGCCTGCAAAGAGAAGCTGGCCTGGTCAGTACTGGACACGTGTTCGTCTGAGAGTGCTCATTCGGGGGAGAGGCCTTTCCAGGGAGAAAGCACTTTCCCTTTATCCCCAATATAGCATTGACCGGTCTGAGCCAGCTCCGCGCCACCCTTGGGGGCGTCGCTTAGCGTAACAACCTTTGCCGCCAACCCACAGGGCAAACGACAAAACGGATTGCCTGCGTGCTTCTCACCGGGCTGCGGATCTTCGGGGAGACGAGGCCGGGGAAAGCGTGGTGGGGGCCCGGCATCTGTCGCCACCTACCCAGAGGCAGGCGGACTGTCTGCGGGGCCTTTTTTGGGCTAAGGGTAGCCCGGGAGGTGCGCCACGCTCCTGGTTGGGACCCAGGGAGGCGCGGTTGACTTGGTCAAGCCCGGGGATGACCCCGGTGGGCTAGACGTTCCTCCTGGTACGGCCAGGGGCGACCTTTTGGACCCTTTGTACGAGCAGCGGGTCGGTACAAAATCGGCCCAAGGCCCATCTCGGGGTGGGCCTCTCGTGAATCACCAACAGCCACCATCGCCAATGAGATACGAGCACTTGGAGAAAAGATGGAGGAGCACACGGTTATTAAGAAGCTTCTTCGTGCGGTACCAGACAGGTTCTTACCTTTTGTCTCTAATTTTGAGCAACTTGTTGATATAAAGAAGAAGCTGGCGGAAGTAGTTGGTTATCTGAAGGCATATGAAGAGGAGGAATAGAGTCCGCCGACGGGTCGAAGAAGGCAATGAACTTCTACTCACTCATGCCGAGTGGGAAGAAAGGGTTCAAAGGCAATAACAATAAAGATTTTGGTAGGAACCACAAATTTGACAAGGCAAAGATTCGGTGTTTCAATTGTCAGAAGTTCGGGCATTTTGCTAAAGAATGCCACAACCGAAGTAAGGAGTAAGAGGTGATGAACCTCTTTATTGATGCTGATGATCAGCCAGCACTGCTATGAAGATGGACTTGACGAGTTGAGTACAGGGTGTTGAGTAGTGGCGTCGCCATCCTGAAGTCGAGTCTGAGAGTAGGTTCCGAGAGTAGGTTTCGACGAGTGGTGTCCTGGATATTGAGTAGTCGCGTCACCATCCAGAAGTCGAAGCTGAAGGTAGAGCATGGGATGTTGAGTAGTTGTGTCGCAATCCTATACATGCTTAGTAAGTGTTGCGCATATATTAAGAGTATCTGAATGCGTTAACAAGTTAGAATTAAGATGTCAAGATTAAGAGAAAATTGTTAGATATAATCTTGACATCTACTAGAAAATTATAGATTGAGTAGCTAGTTGGTAGCTATATGGAGATGCTAGAAGCGTCTAGAATATTCAGTTCTATTACTAGTTCATAGATGAACTAGATACTAGATAGTAGATATTAGAAGCATCTAGTTATTACTAGGACTAAAATATTAATAGCTAGATGTAGAATGTTCTAAATATATGGGCTGAGCTAATGTTAGTTTAGGTTAGCCTATAAATAGAACATATAGGAGCACTTGTAAGCCAAACTTGAGGACTAGTTCAATGTATACTACAAGTGTAATATAGTGAGTCTCAATTGCTTCCTAAGTGAACATTACTGTGAGATATTTGCTTACTGTTCGTATGAGCTCCTGGGCCAACAAGTTTTAAGAAGCCAATGTGTTTACCATTCGTCTGAAGTCACCCCTAAATGATAGCTTCTTGTTATGAAAGTGTAAGATGATGCGAAGGATCTCTTACAGCACCCATATTCCAAGTGGCGTATGAAAATAAACTTCGGCTTGTTTTGCTTTATCATCTTTTACGAACAGTACCACCTTTTTTTTACTAAATTACCATTTTAAAGACATGCAGTGGCTTCATCTTAAGAAATTTACAAAAGAATGGAAATAAGAATTTCGCGAACGAATAGGAATAAAACAAATAAAAATATAAAAAAAATCCGCGTGCGTGTACCTTGTTAGAAGTCCTTTAAAATTGATGTTTACAATACTCAGCGAGTTATCTATTGCTAAAAGAAACATTGTCGCGGCCTTTTAAGATTCTAATAGAGGCGAATATTACAATTTCCACGGATATTAGTAATAAATAAATCTTACGGACCGAATATGTATAAAAGGAGGAGATAGTCACGCACATGTGGCCATGCCATGGCACTTAAACAATGCCGAGACAATTGCTGTCATACACCAGCATGCTGTGGAAATCGATTTTAAGTATCAGTTACTTCAAGTCATCTTAGATATCGAAGTTGAGTTTGAAGACAAATTGGTTCGTCCTTACATTTGGTGCGCTGCAAAGAAGTTAGTTAAATATATAAGAAGCTATGACAGCTACATTTATGTCTACATTGCACTGAAAGTAGTTAAAGCTCTGCTACTGCGATGAGAGGATAATTCACCTTTGGCTTTGGAGTAAGTCTCGGAAGGCCACCGCCAGGTCGTCATCCGTGAGCTCAGGCTGCTGGCCAGGCTATCCCTTTGAACAATGGCACCTTAGTCCGTCGCTGTCTCTGGTGGCGGTAGCTGACGCGGTTGCTACGCTACTTTCAAATCCTTTGGCAGGAAGTCAAATAATGTGTATGAAGGGAGTTGTGTATGGTAGCGCTCCATAGAGTCGTATTCTTCGAGTCGTGGCGAGGGGTGGCGGCTGTACTTCGCCGATGACCCAGAGGAGCTGCCACGGACTTGGGGCCTTTGCCTTTGTGGTCGCCACTGATACCGCTACCGCTGGGGCCTTCTTTAGTTAGTGAGGGGAGGAGGCCCGTTCTACTCCGGCCAAGCAGGCGGAGGTGTAAATGCAGCCAGACGCGCACCCCGCTTTTGTGAGATTGCTAATACGATTGAACGCATCAACATTTACATTGGAAAAGTAAGGCATTTTTAGCTATGGCATTGTAACACCGATATTCCGTCTCGACGGAAGTGAGAGACAAGGGATCGATGGGAGCCGGATAGCCGATCTCACAAGCAATCCAAACATCTAGCTAAGAGTTTATAGATATCATTGCATTCTAATTTTTCAATGAGAGTAATTTGTACCGTCGAAAGTAGGAACTTTTCCTATATCAATCTTAGCCCCTCCTTGGTGGCCATCTCCTAGCGATTAAGCTACAGCGAGAGAACCTTCGCATTGATACCACTTGAAAGGATCTCTAAGGCCTAGAGGAGGGTGAATAGGCAATTATTAATTTCTTTTGAGTTATACTTGATTTAGCAACAAGATTAAGAAGGTTCTAGTGCCCTACCAAGTGGAAGGAAATTAAACGACGCGCATTAGTATCCTAATCCATTTGATCAAAGCACTTAAACAATTTAACAATTCATCCGAAAGATAAATGCGGAAGTAAATGAGACAAAGGAGAAGTGACACAGTATTTGTTTCACCAAAGTTCGGAGTCGCAATTCCTATTCTCCGTTGAGGCTAGCCCTTGCGCGCAAGGACCGGCTCCCTCTTGAGCCACATGCCTCACTTACTCCCCGGTAGTCTTTCCATCACTCCGGTTAGGTGGACTTTGTCACCTATACAGCGATTCGAGAGTAGTCACACGTCAAGGCCTACTCCCAAGCTCACTCCTCCAAGAAGAATTCTTCTTCAAGAGTAATAAGCTCGAAATGCCTCGACCATGTCAAATCGAAGGACTTCCATGAAGCTCGGTTTAGAGGAAGGTAGGTGGTTGATGAATTGGTGAAGAAAAGGCTCTAGAACATCCTAAGATGAGTAAATGTTGGCTATACGTGAAATAGAGCATCAAACCTCATAAATGGCTACCTACCGAACTCAATTTATACCTCTGGAGAGAAACTAGTCGTTGGAACTCGGGAAAACTTCAAAACTAGCCGTTACAATACTCGTCGGACCCGGTTCGATGGCTGCAACCTAGGGGGAAACTAGCCGAGCCTGAGCGAGCCAGGGTTGTTCAGGCTCGGCTCGTTTTCGCGAGCGAGCGAGCTAGCTCTGCTTGGCTCGCTCGGATGACCGAGCTGAAAGGCCGGCTCGGCTCGGGCTCGGTAAAGCTCGCGAGCAGCTCGTGAGCGCTCGTGAGCTTGTTTGCAAAACCTAAAAATATTGTTTGCAATTGTTTTGCAATCAATCAGCTTTGTCCTTTTTTAAAATTTTGGCTTTCTTTCAGTTTCATCTATTACATTAGACATGCTTTTCAGTAACGTCGACCCATTCAACATTTATGTATATCAGAGACCACGCTTGAACAACGGCACGAATGTTTGGTCTAGTGGTATGATTCTCGGGACACTCCCATGTTTTTCTTTGGCTATCTACGTTCTGGTCCTCCTGTAAAAGTTGCTCTTTTTTAGCCATTCACACGTTCAGAACGAGCAGTCAAAGGCAAGCAACGCAATCTATTCGGATATGTCTCGTCTATTTAGTGGTACTATATCATGCATCAATTTAAGATTCAAGTCTCACAATGGAAACACCAAATTTCCCGATCTCAATTGACATTCTACCTAGAAGTAGGGGTGGGCAAAAAAATACCGGTACCAAAAAACTAAAACGAACTTGGTATTCGGTTCGGTTTTAATCTGTAAAAAAACCCAAATAGTTTTTTGGGTACATAGCGTCAGAAAACCGAAAAAACCAAACTACCGCAGAACATGCGTACGCAATCCATTTCGAGTCCGACCAATCCCGTCGGTCGGCTATCCGCGTGAGGGTAAAGGCCCATCAGGCCCAGTCAGCAGTCCAAACCCAAAACCCTCTCCTGGAACTCTCGACGCCCCCCTTGTCCCTCCCTCTCCAGCCCCTAGGAACTCCCCAACGCCTCCCTTGGTCCCTCCCTTTCCAAGAAATCCCCAATGCTGCCTCGACCCGGCGACCCTCTCCACCACGCCACCTGGCGGGCTTTAAGATGCCACCTTGGCCCTCTCCGCCATGCCACCGAGCCTAGTCCCGACGCCGCCATCCTCCCTCTGGATTCAAGCACGGCGCCGCCGTTTACTCCGAATCCAAGTGCGGCGGCGTCCTCCCCTCTTCTAGCGAAAGCTGCCCGTGCTCTCCCTCTGGACCTTGATGTGGCGGCGCCCAGGGTTGGTCTGCGGCCTGCCAGCGGCCTCCTCTCCTCCGGATCTGGACGCGCGCGGTTGGCATCCAGGCGATGGCGTGTCCTTCCAAGCACGGCAGGAATTTTTATTTGGCGATGGATCAAGCACCATCGCCCTGACCTATGAGCTGGTGCTCTTTTCGGTAGTGGTTTTTTCCAGCAAAATTTTGGTACACATTTTTCAAATACCGAATTTTTTAAATACTGAAAAAACTGAACCGAAAGAACCGAACGCCCACCCTACCAGAAAGTCACAAGAAAATTAGTGCAAGTGGCTTAAAACCCATATAGCTTACAATCGCTACTGCAACTTACAAAGTTGCAATTTGACAAGGCTATGTGAATTGGGAGGTAGCCCACTTCTTTCACTGGAAGAAAATTGATATAAGTGGAACGTCGACATCATGGTCATCGTCGTCCTCACAAGCCACCACGACATCCAGATGGCGTCGGTATGAGGGCACCTCCACCTTGGCCACCTCTCTGGCTACATCAGCCGCCTTCTTGTCCAGCCGCTCCTTGTGCCTGGAGAACATGGAGTTGTACAGCAGCGAGGTGCCACATGATATGCTGTATGCGTTCAGCCCCTTCTACTTGAGCTACCTTAGCGTGATGTCGCCAGTTATGGTCCACCGGTTCCAGACCGTCCACGACATGTCTTGGTGCTTGATGGTCTTGGGTGGGACAGGCTCGGCCATAGAGAAGAGGGGAATTGCAAGGTTTGCAAATGTGTTCCGGTAGTCCTTGACCTTGTGTCCACCAGCAAGCACTTTGTAAAATCCCAGGCAGACAAGGCCAGTGGCCATGGCGGCGATAGCCGGAATGATCCTGCCGCTTCAGCTTGTCCATTTCAAGAATGTTGTAGTTCCTCGCCCGCATGTTTGTGGAACCAGCTATCACATCCATGTGGAAATTGGTGTCATCGTCCTGCACGTACCATGAAGTAGTTTAGCGATCCCCTTTCTAAAGATAGTTATGGAATTCAAAGGGTGTTCATTTTAGAGATGCAATAGTTGGCTACCCAAGCAAAAGCTAAGGGAAATGAGGCATTTGGCATAAAAGGTATGGTTTATGTCTGCATGGGAAATAGATTCAGAATAAATCATTGAAGTTTTAGAAAGAGATCAATAGGAATTCTTGACCTTCTCAAACCGTATTGGCCAATTGGGTTCATGTGGAACCCTGTTGGCAATGTTTTAGAAATTTCTTCCAACTTTGCAATGAGCTGTTCAATGACAGCAGCATCATCGACAGATGCAGAGGATAGGCCAGTAGCTTTCTCATCTATTACTATCTTAACCCCCTGTTTTGGTTGGAAATCAGGAACGATCAACTTGTCGACAACTTCAGCAGCCATCTTCTTTGGATTTTTTGCCCAGTCAGGTATAGGTATTCCAATTGTCTTTGCCCTTAATATTGAAGCAACCAAAATAAAGTTAAGCTCGCTTGGATCAGTGGATGAGAACTCCAAAGGCCGTGGGAACCACTTGGAGCAGACAAAAAAGGAGTAACAGAGCTGGTCATCGAGTCTTCTGGGAAAGTGCACGTCAGCTGCTTCACGCGGTTGGAGAAATAATCCTCAAACCTAAGATATACCATCAATAAAAATCGTAGGGTGAGTACTGTTACATCTAAGAATCAGATGCCCTATGAAATGAACAGTATGGCCAAAATGAAGATGCTTTGTCTGCAGCGTTTTGAAATTCATGAGTTGCTTGCACATTGTATTGCAGATGAAATTAATGTAAAAGGACGCAGGTAAGCAGTCATGCATGACCAAAATGTCAACGCACAATACTAAGCTACAAATGTAGAGAGAGAGAGAGAGAGTTGTAAGAACTTACTTAAGCCAGGCCCAGGTAATACAGTCCTGGAACGTCTCGCACTTCTCTTTATCAAGACATTCAATAACACACTCAAGCTAATCTCTAGCCTGTGCATCACCAGCGGTTCTTGCGGCCGTTGCATATCCATTAGGATTTGACAGGAAAGCATTTACCTCAGTGGGGGTTTTCTCAAGTAAACCCTCAAACTCAGACCTAGCCCAGGTTAGGCAATGATCAATATTATGATGAAATGTGCAGTACACATAGGCGCTTGCTTTTCAGGCGGATCTCTGGATGCCCCATAGTTATCAGTTATTTAGCACTTTGCCGCCCTCTTCGATGCTCTGTTTATACCCGTTCTGTCCGGTTTTGGTTCCGCGTACGCACAGTGTGAATGCATCAATGCAGTGTCTAGATATTTAATGCGCACAGTGTTTTGTTCAGTTCCAGCGAAGCTGAACCGAACGAGAACTAACAGAGCATCGAAGAGGGCCTGCATTTAGCGCCCAGAGTTCCAGATTCCAGGAGTGGCTTCTGGAAATATACACATCTGGATAATCTGGAGTATATGTACATTCTTGCAATCACATTGTCGAGTGCATTGATGACAGCATCAAGGCTCTCCCAAAAAGCATCATTGAAAACATTTTCGGTCTCAGGACTTGCTCTGTTCTGAAGGCCCTCGACATGAAGTTTAGGATTAATTGCCATAGCAGCAATGGCGGCGACGGTGGATTTGGGCTGCCCAATGTTCCAATCCCGGAAAAGAAACTGGCGACTGAGATTGCTCTTTTCAATAACATCATTTCCGTCACAGTTAGTTTTCCGGTATCACTCCAAGATATGCCCATTAGTGCCAGGTTCTTCAAGAACTCGCATCCAAGCGCCTCAGAACCAACCATAAAGATTTTTGCCTGCTCCAGCTTCTTTTGAAGCTTAGATCCAAATACACTGATTTGGGCATCATATCTAGAGTTCTCTTGTTTCAGATCACCAGGTTCCAAGGGCTCAACAGGGAGAGATTCGACAGAATCAAAATAGAAGAACTGCGAAATAAAATACAGTACATTAACAATAGAATTAAATATCTAAGGAAAGAGACAACATATTATAAACCTGGTAAATTGGATGGAATTTCCCTGAGCATGCTTTCACAACCTCCTGACCTACAATGCCAGCAAACATTACAGCCATAGGATTTGCCATGGCAGTTGGCAGCGGCGCCCCGGCTGCCGGCCGCCCGCCGCCGGCGGGCCTCCCGGCGCTCCCCTTCCCATCGGCCCCATCTCCACAGGGGTGGAGGAGTGAGGTGGGTTTTTTCCCCCTTTTTGGTTGTCTTCTTCGATCTCCTTGGTGGCGGCCGGCGGCCGGCGTTGAGTCGTGCTTCCGTGGGCGGTGTGCCTGCCTTGGCTTGGCATCCGGTGCAGGACACGTCGCCCGGTTCACGTGCACCCGTTAGGTTGAACCGCAAGCGCCACTGAGCATGCATGTTTGACGGGAGCTATCAAATGAGCAACTGACCATGCTACGTGCGCTCAATCTGCAATTATTCAACAGCCGCCTAAGCTCCTCCGACCCCGAGCCTCACCCCGCAGAAACCCTAGCCGCCCCGGCGGCGGCGGCGCCGCCCGGCCGCCGGCCGGCCACCGTCGGCGGGCCTCTCAGCGCTCCCCTTTCCATCGGCGCCATCTCCACATGGGTGGAGGAGTGAGGTGGGTTTTTTTTCCCCTTTTTGGTTGTCTTCTTCAATCTCCTTGGTGGCGGCCGGCGGCCGGCGTTGAGTCGGCGCGGCGGTCGGCCGACGCCTAGGGTGGGGCGTCTCCCCTCCATCTCCATCCTCGGCCTGGTGTCGGCGGCCGCGTCCCGGCTGCGGCGGCACTATGGCGGCGGCCGCGAACCGGCTGCGGCGGCGCTCCGGCGGCGGCTGCGTACCTCGGCCCGTGCTTCGCCGCCGTCCGGGGAACCGCGGCGTGAGGCGTGGGCGGCGGCCGTGCTAGGAGGGTCTCGTCCCCTGCCTTCCTCTTCTTGCTGCTGCCCCAGATTTGAAATCCCGGTCGGCTGCTGGCGTGGTCCGGCGTGGAGGCGGTTGTCAGTGCGGGGTGGGAGGTGGCGGGGTGGGGGTTCCCCTTCTCCACGCTCGTCTCACCCAGGTTCCGGGGAGCCTTCCGGGTGCCGTCGGTGGTTCGGCGGGCTCCAGCGGGGACGCCGTGGTGACGGCGACGTCCAGTGACGAGGGTGGGCGGTGCCCCCTCTTTGGTTGCTGGCGTCTTCGTCGTTCCCTCCTCTTCGGCTTCGACGACTCCGACGGATCTTTTCAGTGATGTGGTTTGGCGTAGTTGGGGAAGGTGAAAGACGTCTGTATCTTGTTTTTCTTTGTTCCACAGCTCGTGCACCTTTTTCGGTATCGGTCATGGCGGCTGCTGTCGTCGGCTTTGGCTGACGGCGACGGGTGGTGCGGGGTCTTCTTCGCCGGCACCGGTGTTTCTTTCCAGATTCGGCTTGCTTCCGGCTGGCGTGATGCTTTGGTGGGGCAGGTGCGGTTTTGGGCTTTGCCTGTTCTCTCGGCGACGTGGTGTCGTCGATGGAAGCGGCGCGGTTCCAGGCGTCGGTGCCGACATCGTGGGGATTCCGGGATTGTTTCGCCGAGCTGTGTTTGTTGCCGGTTGTCATGCCGGCGTTTGTTTGTTGGATTGTTAGGGTGTAGCGACTTGTCTTCCTGCTGATTGTTGCACCATGCTGGGCATGGATAGGCCATAGTGTGTCTTTGTTAGTCGGTGAGTGGTTAGAGTGGTGTTGTGAGTGATCTCGGACGTTCTCTCTAGTAGTGTCATTTGCTGGGTGTCTTTCTTTTGAGCCTGCGGTCCTTTGCTCCAGTCCCCCCTGGATGTTTCTCAGAGTCTGTAACCGGAGTTTCTTCTGCAGCTTGTGTTCTCGGATGGTCTGTACGAAGTTGTTTGTAATCTGCTCGTTGATTGAAATGGAATTGTTGGCTTCGGCCTTTCTCAAAAAAAAAAAAAAAAAAAGTTGGCAGCGGCGCCGAGAGCAGGAACAGCCGCAGCCCGATATGGGCAAACCGGGCGAATCCGTCCAGGCGTCCGCGTGGGCCATTTGAGCTCTGAGGAGGAGGGGATGGGCCAGATGGCCCGGACTACTGTAATCATTGGACCGAGATGTTAAGGCTCATATAGGCCCAACACGCCGGCCTGTCCGGGTCCAAGGCCGAAGCTACCACGCCAGGCCTTGGGTTGAACTGAACTGTTCGAGGCTTCTCCTCGCATGGAGCGGCTCAAGGCGGCGGTGCCGGCCGAGCTCCGGCGAGCCATCGGCGAGGGCGCGGCCGCCGACCTCCCCTCCACCACCTCCCGCCTGCTGTCCTTCCTCGACAGCCTTCCTCTCTTCCACCAGGTAGCTCCGCCGCCCCCTCCCTTTGTTGGCATCTCGGTGCTCCTCTTTCCCAGGAGGCACTCCGGCTTGAGAGTGGTGGTTATGTCGCTGGTCTCAGCTGCTGTTCCTTTTGCGTGTTTCCGTTTGCAAGGTCATCGGGGAGCTCACCGACCCGGAGCTCGCGCTGTGCCGCAAGGACGAGGGGAAGGCGGTCGAGTTGAAGGCCCTGGGCAATGCGTGCTTCTCCAAGAGGGAGTTTGAGCAAGCCCTTGGGTTCTACTCGCAGGTTTGGTTGCTGCTGCTCTGTTTCTTCCTCTTGGCTCCTGGGGTTTTGCAGGTTGTTGCTTTTGAATCTGATTAGTGGGAATGAAATGCTGTAAAAAATTGAGTGATCCTTGCTGGAAGAAGTAATGAGTTTTCTGGTTCGAGGACCTTATTCCATTGAGCAACTTTAAACTATGCCAAGCAAAGCATAACAGTGTGGTAATTAAGAACATTGCAGAAAAAGAGTCAATGAGATATAATATGCTAGTTTCAGATTGAACGTTTACATGCAATATGTTTTCCATGTCAGTATTTTACACATCCATGATGACATTTGTCTCCACCTTGTTAAGTTACTAGAGTACTTAATAACATTGAACTCAAGCAACTATATTCTGTAACATCCCAGAATTAGCTCCTATAATTTGAGCATACAATCTTGAGACCATAAATTCTGAAAAATACTAGGTAATAAACCTAATGGTAATATGTGGGATCAGTTAATTCTAATACCATATACTTGATGAGAAGAAAATATCTAGTAACTGAGCGGTTTGTTCCAAATCAAGTTCATAAGTAATTGTACTGCTTAGCAGTGAACTTTGTAGGCTGTTCACTTGCTCGGTTATTAAATTAGTGGCACTTTGACATAAGAATTGGCCCTCATTTATTTTCAATGACATTTTGTTCTCTTGCTCATTGATAAGTGCATTGTCATGATTGTAACAAATTGCTTGCATTATATTTTCACAGGCATTACGTTACATCCCAATAAATTCTGATGGCATGGATGCGAACTTGGTAGCTACAATATATGCCAATCGTGCCTCTACCATGCATGTGAGTCTTTGATTGATCTGTTTGTACAATCTGGACACTGTGATGCAATTTATGTTAGATATAATCTTGACATCTACTAGAAAATTGTAGGAGTAGCTAGTTGGTAGCTATAGGGACATGGTAGAAGCTTCTAGAACATTCAGTTCTACTACTAGTTTATAGATGAACTAGATACTAGATACTAGAGGCATCTAGTTATTACGAGGACTAAAATATTAATAGCTAGATGTAGAATGTTCTAGATATATGGGCTGAGCTAAGGTTAGTTTAGCTTAGCCTATAAATAGAATATGTAGGGGCACTTGTAAGCCAAGCTTGAAGACTAGTTCAATGAATACTACAGATGCAATATAGTGAGACTCAATTGCTTCCTAAGTGAATATTAGTGTGAGATCTTGTGAGAGTTTTCATGTGAGCTCTTTGGGCCAACAATTTATACTTTTATATTGGGAAACAAATATTTTGGCTCATGAGGTGAAAAACAGACAGATCAATATACTTGTGAAAAACTAAAAACTAAAGACCAGTTTTTAGAGATATTAGGCCAAGGCTTGCAGTACTTGAAATTCTTTTATCAAAATTCAGTTGATATCTTGGAAGGAAGTTACTAAATATGCCCCTGCTACCATTTTAGTTTGCTAAAATTGAATTATTTCTCCTGCTGACTGAAGTGTCTGTTCATTTTAATATTTTGACCTTGTGAACATGGCAGAAACTGGGCCTTTTGGAAGAGTGTCTACGTGACTGTGACAGGGCGATTGCTGTTTCACCTAATTATGCTAAGGTTGTAGATCAGTTCGTGAATTTTTCTCGTGCAACTGATATGTCTTGTCTTTGGTGCTGTCACTGCCGTGTATGTTTTGGAGAAATTCAAGCTAAAGCATTGGCCAAGTCACTATTTTGATCTCAACTGCTTCTGACTTTCAGGCATGGTACAGGAGGGGAATGGCAAATACGTCATTGAAAAATTATTCATCTGCCATTCATGATTTGGAGGTTGCATTGAATTTGGAAGTGACTTCTTCCGGAAAGAGTAACATAGGGCAAGAACTAAAGTTGATTTTTCAAAAGTATAAAAATGTAGATGAAGTTGGAACACCATATAGTGATTCCAAAGATGCAGAAGTGCCACATAAAGGTTGGAACTTTTGGTGGACACATAAAACTTTGTTTGTTAAATATATGCTTACAGTGTATCGACTGACCGATATTGTTTTGCTAAATGGCAGCACAACCACATAAGGTTGTTCTAGAGTGTATCTCAACACCTGACAAAGGTAGAGGAATGATGTCACCAAATGACATTCCTCCAGCCTCATTGATTCATTTTGAGGATCCTCTTGCTGCGGTATGTTTAAGATACCTCAATCATCTACACTGAATGATATTGATTTGCTGGAGCCATACCAAGTATTTTGACCAAAAGCCATACCAATGTCAGTTTACATATGAATTATATAAATTACGAGTTTGTTTGAGGTGTATATTCGATCGTTTTTTTTATGCTTTTAGCTTACCTTTACAAGCATTATTTGCAAATGGATGATTAACTGTTTATTTATTATCACAAATTTCTCTATAAGCTTGAGCTAAAGTTCAGTATGCCTCTTACTTGTAACAGTTGTATGCAGATTATCATGAAATCTTGCCGGGAGACTCACTGCCATTATTGCTTTAGTGAAGCTCCTGCAGATGTTATATTCTGCCCTTTGTGTACAATACCAATTTACTGTTCAAAAAGGTGCCAGGAACAAGCCGTGGGAAAAATCTCTTTGAATCAAGACAATTGTCTTAAATCTAACAATCATGCAGTGGATCTTACAAAACTGAACACAACTTCTACGAGCTGCAAGATTTCAAACTCTAAACATATTGCTGAACACAGACATGAATGTGGAGGTGCTCATTGGGCATCTGTTTTGCCAGCTGATATAATTTTAGCTGGGCGAGTAATGGCGCAATACATAGAGAAAACAACGCTGGCTGGAAAAAGCTCTTCTGTTTGTGGCCCAAATCTGGTAAGAACCTCATTTTTTTGACTCTCCTGTCCTGTTTGCATTCAATTGTTATAGCATAGATCGTTCACATCATGAATTGATAATGAGCTAATCGACTATCGCAGGATCTCGTTCACCACTATGATCAAGATTCTCCTGCTAGCAAGTTGGAGTCACATATATATGGAACTGTCCTGTTATTATGCCTCCAAAACTACTATAGATCAGATCTTTCATGGACAGAGGATTCTTTACCACAGGTAAATTGGCATTTATCTTCTGAGTTTCCTTTACCTGTGTGCTTGGAGCATGGTTAGTACTTTAGAAGTATGATTTTAACTCGATGGCAATTTTAGTCCAGTTTTTCTGGATTATGGGGAAAACTATATTCGAGAGTAATTTTAATCTCAGTTCATTATTAACAATATTGGTTGAACTGTAAAACATTTTACACTCTTTCACATTAACATGCGTTGAGCTGAAACTTCAGACAAGGATGTCCTTATCAGTTATCATTGATTGGAATTTTTTCAGCTAGTAAAAGAAGAAAAACATTTTGTTATAACTTGTAAAATATCCTCCACAGTTGGTTCTTTTGATATGTCAAATCAAAGTCAATTCAATTGCAATTGTTAGTATGAGATCCATGGATGGAGACAAGGATTTGACAGTGAATAAAGGGCATTGTTCTGCTGGTGGACGTGGTGATGCAGCTATGTGTAGTTTGGAGCAGGTTTGTATTTTATCCTTTTCTTCTCTTTCCTTCAATCGATTCACGTCCTAAAAATGTTGTTTGATACTTGTTACCAATCATAGTGTTTTTCTGCATCCTATCCTCAGGGTAATATGTTGCTAATATTTAAAAAATATTCTCGTATGTACAAATATTACAACGATTTTAGGCATGCAATATTGCACTGAAAGAACATAATTTTATTAGATGTTTATAGTTGTGAAAATTGTGAATATGTGTGGAGTATTAAAGCCATATCAAATAATTATGCGAGGTCTCCACTCCTAAATTGCAAGTTTATATTGATTGATCAGCGTATATAGTATATACAACCATATGGTGTATTGATACTTTGCTTTAGCTGTGGGGTTCTTATTCAGTTATTTGTTCTCTTCCCCATCTGTAACCTGTGTTTTGTTTTGCTTACTGCTAGATCAAGGTTGCTCAGGCTATTTACATGTCTGGTAGCTTTTTCAATCACTCGTGCCGGCCCAATGTACATGCATATTTTCATTCACGAACTCTCTTTATAAGGTCTACTGAATATATAAAATCTGGGAGCCCAATTGAGCTGTCCTATGGTCCACAGGTCTCACTAGTTTCATCCCTTTTCCTTTCTCTCCTTATGAGTTATGACATGCTGACATGTAACACATGTTTGTGCTTTGAACTGTTCATGTTTTTCCATTTCTTTCATTTCTAGGTCGGTGAGATGGATCTTCCTGAGAGGCAAAAATCACTTCATGAGAACTACTATTTTAATTGTCAGTGTTCAAGTTGTTCTGAGTTAAATATGTCAGACCTTGTCATAAATTCATTTTGTTGTCCACAAAGTGACTGTCTTGGTGCCATATCAGAATCAACTTTCTACAGATCCAGAGAGAATTTTGTGCATGTTTCTTTAAGGCAATCTCATGCCTGCAAACTATCATTGCCTGTAAGATTATTTTCCTATCATATCATTTTAAAAAAAAATTTGTTTTCAATAGTTTATTTGGTAGTATGAAGCTGAAATCCTTTTGTTTAGGATGTATCACAGGTTGATGAGGATATGGAGAAGGTGGCACAGTCATTTTTTAGAAATAGTGATGTCACTTTGAATATAGATCCTGGATATTGCATGACCTGTAGAGCCCAACTTGATTTGTCTTCTGCTGTTGCCATGTCAGACAGGGTGGCATCAAAGATCCATAGGTATGCTCCACATAAATGCAAGCGACATTGCGGAATTTAGTTGCATCTGGCATCAACATTTTTTTTTGCTCATACCAAAAGCTGTAATAACGATTACACTCACAGGTTGAAGGAACTTACAGTTCTAGATAAAGGCGCTGGAGTTCTCTTAACAGAAGCATTACAATCCCTAGAACAAATCAAGAAGCTGAGGCACCCATACAGCAAAGCTCTTGCCCAGGTTAGGTTGCTCTTGTTATGCCATTGTTCAAAGTTCAGTCCCAAGCTCAAGCTCGCCTTGCACAATTGTAGATAAAATTGTCTTGAATGTGAAATATGTAGGCAGAAGACACGATTGCAGAGGCCTTTGCTAAGGTAGGACAACAAGGAGAAGCAAGAAAGCATTGTAAAGCATCAATTAAGGTAGTTATTTTCTCGGCCTCAGTTATCACTCAGGCTACTATGTGGTTTAGGGACTAGGCTGAGGGAAAACCATGTTACACTAGATGAGAACTGCACTTTTGATCATTTTTTTTAGAATAGAACTACACTTTTGATCTTGAGCCAATGCAATGCTGAGGATACATAGTAATCCCTTCATTGATCATGTTTAATGTTACGATTATGTGATGGTTTTAGTTGCTAATGTGATTCTGATGTTAACCTTTATTACATGACTAGTGGATTTGATTTAAAAGAAGTCCATCCAAAGAACCAACTTATATTAAGCAGTTCCATTGAATTGAGCATATCATGTCCATCACATAATTCGTTTGAGAATTTTTACCAATCCAGATGTGAGGCAAAATATAGATGGATGAAACCATTTGTATGGCACATTTTTTGAAGTGTCTCTTTGATGCTGCAGATTCTTGAGAAACTGTACCACCCCAAACACATCATCATAGCACATGAGTTAATCAAGCTTGTTTCTATTGAGCTGTCTCTGGGAGAGGATGCAAGTGCAGAAACTGCGTTCAAGCGAGCAGAGGCGATATTCTTGAGTTATTATGGGACTGATGTTAATAGGATTTTACCATATATTGATGCCCTCAGACGAACTGCCAGCTAACTGTTCATCAGAGCATCTTGACAATCTCAGGAGCAGAATGAACCTCACATTGCTGTGCAATCTGATTGGTGTATAACACTTATGAGGCAGCGTAGAATTTTTACCTGTTGTAGTTTAGTTTGCTGTTGAACTGACGAGGTTAGATAAATCAGATTAGTTGAACCCATTGTTTACAACCTTGCCGCTGTAATTTACGATTTTACTTTCTTGGTTTTCTGAAACTTGCTTCTGAATTTATTTTTTTGGCTGCTTCCTGTAATTTAGAGATTTCTGAGTTATACTGATTAAACAAGTACCGATGCGAACTGTTCGACGTCCTGTCTTAACGCTGGGAAGCTTCAGGCGGACGTCCAAGAGCTGGAGAAAGGTAAACCGTTAACAGAGTAGATATCTGTTCGTCATCCCAAAAACTGGGTGAGCGTAAAGTTCTAAACTATCCATCAATATGCATGTCGTTCAGATGTAGGTCTGAAAAATTTATGACTCAAAATTACGTTTCTCAGATGTTTGCGGTTAGTATATTTTCGGCTTTGCTGATGATTTTAGGTTCTTCCAGTAAAGCAGTATCGACCACAACTGCTAGATACAACGAGAATGTGTAGATTTTTTATACGCATAGGAACACATCTAGATTTTTAGTGCATATTAAAAATCCACATTATATAGAATACAAATATGAATTTCATATACGAAAATCTATGTTATATTTGTATTCAATGGAGTAGAAAATATGGGAAAAAACTATCTGAATTATCACTGTATTTCCACCTCTACTCCCAGCCGCATGGTTCCCGGCGTTCTCAAGCCACTGCCAAACAAGAGGCGAGCAAATGTGCCACCTTTTACCCTCCTCGTAGTCTCAGGCGGACATTAGCATATCCAGCGTCTTCAGCTGCCAGAGCCCAGAGCCAAGCCTCCGAGGCTCCGATCCGACGCAGTACACACCTACTACAATGCAGCACATGAGTGACATCACCCATTCCGAGGGAATCAAATCATGCCAAGAATATATTAATCAAATGAAAACACGAAGCGTCCACGGCTCCGGCGGCGCCGGCGCCGGCGCGCCTCCTCCGACGGCGACGTCGCTGCGGCCGCCGTCCCACGCCAAAACCATCTCGTCCCGGGGATAAAAGCCTCGTCATCTCGCGACTTTTTGTGCATGCGCACGGGTGTGGGTGGGGCGGCACCGGCACGGTCAGTGGCTGGTGGGCAACATGGCACTGACCTGTCGACCGTGCAATCCTGCACAGCAGCAGCACGCAGATTCAACAACCGAGAGAGACTCCACAACAGTTTGTACTAAAAGAAATGGCACGACTCCACAACAGTTTGTTCAAAAAGAAATGGCACGGATGAACCAGTGAAATCAGGCAGATTTTTACCTCTTTCCATTGCAGGCATCGACGAGGCGGGTTTATACTGATCACCTGGCATTGGCAACCAAAAACAATCTGGACGTCTGACTCATCGCTCGGCATCAGTTTTGGATTGACGATGCGTCGATGCCGGCGATTGTCTTTTCGTTCGAAAGAGTCCCCTCTCCTGGCATAATTCAGCAAAAACAGAAGAGGACAGTGCACCTGCACCTTTATATAAAGGAACCCAGCTCCATCGTCAGCTTTGGTTTCTTCTCATTGTTCATACCCCAGCAGCAGAGCATTTTCACGTATAAACTCTCCTTTCCTCCACAGCTCCACTCCGTTCAGAGCTTCAAATGGCTCAGGTAAGCAGCAAGGCTTCTCCTTGGTAGGTTTTGATTCGTTGATTCCTTGCAATCAATCACTCATACCTTTGTATTGTTTGGTTAATCCTCAGCAGAAGGTGGTGCTGAGGGTTCCAACCATGACCGACGACAAGATTAAGCAGAAAGCCATGGAAGCTGTTGCGGACATCTATGGTAACAATTTTGCATCAACCCTTGCTTGTTTACCTGCTAAACTCTAAAGATTTGATTTGATCTGATAAAAAAAAAGACGCTAGAGATTGAAATTGCAAAAATTAGCATAACGCTTCTTTCATCACTTGCTCATCATTCAACCTGTAGTTGGCATATTTGAAAGCATTACCATGGATTTTAGGTCGAAGCTTGAGAGGAGAAATTATATTAAGTGGAATTGGTTTTTCGCAAATATTAAAATAAGAGTCACATGATATAGCAAGGGCTTATTTTGATGTGCAATTTGTTAGTATGGGCGTTTCACAGTTGAATAACTGTAGTTGGTGCATGTCTGACAGAAAAACTGAATTTATCGTATCCAATATTATCACATAAGCATTTTAAAACTTGCATCTTTACAATAGAATGTTTGCAAACTTGTATCTTGCATCTTTGCAAAAACTGAACCAATGGCATGGGAGGGAAAAAAGGATTCTTAGTGGCAGATAGGGATTTCCATCTCTCAGGGGCACGCTGGGGATTTCCTTATAATATCGAGAAGAACTTTTGCCCAATGCAGTTTTCTGCTCGCCATATCTTTATCTTTACACCATATAAAATGGAAGATGAATATATTGACTGAAAGGGTGTGAACAGGAAAAGGAAATATTTATTATGTCAACAAGAAAAGTTAATGCGATACACAGTTACACACCTCATAGTCATTTCGTCCATAGGTGTTGATTCCATAGCTGCGGATCTGAAGGAGAATAAGATGATCGTCATAGGTGAGATGGACACCGTGGCAATTGCAAAGAAATTAAAGAAGATCGGGAAGGTTGACATTGTGTCTGTTGGACCTGCAAAAGAAGAAAAGAAGGAAGAAAAGAAGGAAGAAAAGAAAGAGGAGAAGAAAGAGGAAAAGAAAGAAGAGAAGAAAGAAGAGAAGAAATGATAAAACAATAAAGCATACAGCGTCATTGCATGGCCTTTCTCCAGAGTTCAGTCTGCAACTGCAATAACTTCAACTTATGATTAATGTTCCCATGTAAAAAATTACTCAGTACCATCATACTATAAAGTATAGATCAGTGTATTCCCTTACAGCAAGAAAATTAAAATCATGTGCATTTCTTTCTCAGCATTTACACAACTTACCTCATGACTAAATATGCCGCCTTTGAGACACCGAAATCAACTTGGCAACTTATAACTAAAAAAAATGTGTTTGTTATGCTGAATTCTTGCTGGCCTGTACCTACCAAATTAATTATTTGAATACTGTCACCAAAAGAACGGAGGACTGGACATACTGAAGGTTGAAATCAACAAGAACAGTATTTAACAACTAAATTGTCAGGTTCACCTATCGCTGTCTCTTAAAGACAAGTTAAAACTTTAAATAGGCCTCTCATAGCGATAGAACAAACAAATGATGATGATAATATAAACTAAAAGAGCACCATCAAAGTGCAGCATACTGTTGGTTTTCAGGTTTTAGTGCTACAAGATTTAAGGCACTGAACCTGTGCTAGGGTAGGCAGAAATGAGGCCAGAGAGCAACGAAGACCGTTTTGAATTCTATCGAATCAGGGTACAAATAAAGGTTTGAAGGTATTACTTAACAAGAGTATGATCTGCTCCATTTTGTAAAATTATATACCCGATATTAGGATGAGTTTTTGACACTAGAAGCATACATGATAATAAAAGATTGAAAGCCCTATTGTCATCTGGTTCGAGAGATTTAGAACTCGAAATAGATCATTAATTAATTATACTGTTTATAACAACGCAGTAGAACAAAGATTGGATTTTTGAATTCATACTTACGAGTCATGATAGTGGCAACCATCCAATCTCATCTCATTATTGCATAAAACAATTATAGTGTACAACTATAAATTCCTGTACTTCACAAAAAAAGGAACCCTAAATGACAAGTGCTACATCAAGTAAAGAAAATTAGTTATAGACTGTAACTGGTTTTACTGTATATTCCCTGAGCATCAATCCATCTTTCTGAAATGGAAACGGCCATACAAACAAACACTGCATCCAGTTATGGTGCCTCTCTTCTCAGCATCTCCTATAACCCCTGAACCTCGACAATAAATGGAGATAGTGGCCTTTATTTGTCATGTACTTAATGACATTGTTAGCTTCAGAATCCTTCCCAGCATCTCGCAATCTACTCACTAAGGTACTATACACTGAGAAGTTTGGTGTGCATCCACGCGAGTCCATATCCTTCAGCATGGAGCATGCTTTATCAAACTTCCCAGCTATGCAAAGCCCACGTATCATTGAATTGTACGTGTAAACATTCGGAAGCTGCCCTTTCACCATCATATCATCAAACAACTTCTGAGCTTCCTCAAATTCCCCAGCTATCACATAGCCTGTGATCATAACAGTATAGCAGACAACATCTGGCTCACACCCTTTCTGCACCATCTGATCGAAGAAATACTTGCAAGCTTCTAGGTTGCCGGCACGGCTGAGACCATCTATCAAATTTGTGAAATGAAGAACATTTGGTACACATCCAACATCACTCATATAGTTCAGTAAATTGAGAGCTGCGAGGGGTTTGTCTCCTTTGCCAAGTACATGGAGCAAGAGATTATACGTATGGAGGTCAGGCATAAGACCAACTTTCCCCATTTCATCGAGCAACTTATGGAACTGATCCAACTTCCCAAGCATATATTTTGCACGCATCACCACATTGTACGTCAGTACATCAGGTGAGTGTCCCTCGGTGATCATTTTCTGGTGAACCCAATCAATCAGAGAGTACTGCTCTAGCGTCAGGAGTGTGTGCAATATTGCATTATATGAATTCTTGAATGGGCGGTAGTTGAAACTGCCTGACTTGATGAACCTCTCCACAAGTCTCCGCCTCAGCCCGACCTGCCCACATGTGCATATCAGGAGGTGGAACGTCCTGGAAGAGACAGGCAAGCCCTTCTCAGTCATCTCCTCAACCAGATGCCACATCGCCTTGATCTCTCTACACTCGGCAAAAACCTTCATGACGAGGTTGTACATGCCTGTGCCATGCATGTACCCTTCCTGCTGCCCTGCCCACACGAAGAACTTGTAGGCCAGCTTCGGGTATCTCGCGCGGTTCACGCTATCAACAGATACAACAATTCTGAATAGCACTTCCCTGACAAGCGCGTTTGACACCGTGGGGCGCATTTCATCGAGCGCCTGGAGGGCGTTGAACCCAGGGCCGTCCTGCAGCAGGACCCTGAAAATCCTGTCCGCCTCCAGCCTCAGCTCCTCGAAAAACCTCCTTCTGGAACCGGAACTAGAAGCAAAATCTTCGCCATCATCATCGCCGTCGCTCTCCGGCCGGCCGGGCGGCGGCAGCAAGAGGAGCACCTCCTGTGGGACGCGGCCGGCATCCATGTCAACTCCATCCTCCCATCCCTCGCAGACTCCACCAGCATCCTGCGGCCCAAAGTCGGGCCCTTGGCTACCATTCCTCGAACGGTCGCCGCAGAGGCGCCGCGACGGCCAGAGGCGGGCGGAGAGCAGCCGGGCTGCTCGGAGCGAAGGTGCGCGAGCGCCCGGGATCATGGGGACGCTGCGCCGAGGAGCTCGCGCAAACGCATCTCCCCGAGAGCGGCTGCGGGAGAGAGGTGGCGGCGAGCTCAGCTCGAGCGTGTGTGTGTGGTGACGCCAATGGCGAGGTGCTCAGCTCAGGAGTCAAGAGCTGTGGTGTTTGGGGAAAGCAAAGCGGGAGCGGCGGCGCCAACCGTGAAGTCTTCCAAGTTGACGAGGAGTCCAGAACTCGAGAGAACCGAGGCCCGTGTTTGGGATATTTATGGGCTAAAAGTAGTTTTGCTTTCGGGCTATTTATATGGGCTTAAAAGTATCTAATAGTGACAGTAACTACAATTTTAAATACAGTTTTTAAAAAATATTTATGTATATAAGCTGACATCAATTTTAATGTTTTTATTATTTTTTTAGTAGTCGTCAGAAAATCTAAAAAGCATGTCACCCATTTTTTTTAAAAAAAGTCACGCTTACGGTTGATTTTTTTTTTTTGAATGAAATGGCAGGAGCACTGCCTGATTACTTTATAGAAGAGATTGAAAAAGTACAAAGTTTCACTTTACAAGATTTTGGTTAAGCACTCGCCCTCGGTCACAGTCGCTTAGAAGAACGACGCCGAGCAGAAACTATTCTAAAAAGAAAAGTCCCTTATCCATGATCATCGTCACCGAACGCTAAAACTCTATTATGCAAATCAGTTCTTATAAGCATGATAACCTCCCTGAAGGACGCATAGTCCTCTTGGAAAATCCTCCTATTTCTTTCTTTCCATATATTCCAGCAAGTGTATATGACAATGGCATCAAAATTCCTTCTAACTGTTGCATCAATTTTACTTCTCATATTCCACCACCAGTCATTCAAAGTTTGGCCCGCTACCGAGACTTGAAGATGATCCCCCGGTAGCTCCATGAACAAATGCCGCCAGGTGGTTTTGGTGAAACTGCAAGAGGTTAGGAGATGTTCCATCGTCTCTTCTTCCGTACCACATAGCGGACAGATATGTGAGTTCGGCCAGCCTCTTCTTGCAAGGATATCCGAAGTTAGGATTTTTTTCTGCAGTGCTCCGATGACTAGTTGATGTTTTCCCTACTTGCTTGTGTGAGGTTGCACGTCAATTGGCCGCGAATTTTGTTTTCATTCGATAAATCAATATGAGCTTTGTCATTTAGAAGCGGTAAATTTACAAGGTGGCTAGATGCCATGCTACACGGCCATACCAAGAAAAGCAACATCCTCCTTAAACACACTGAGCTTGGGTTTGCTTGGGAAACATGACGGTTAAGCTTCTTCTAGATGTCTCATGTTGTATTGGTGATGCCATTAACTCTTGGTCTCGGCAACCGCTCACCAATGCATGAACCCTTGAGTATTAAGTTTCCACCGTTCTTGGCTGATTTTTCATTTACAATCTATATCGATCGACTTTTCCCTGATATCAATTGATAATTAAAAGCGGGGACAGACTTTTGAGATAACTCCATATACATGTAGAGTTGATTTTTCCCATTAAAAAATCATAAATTTGATCTTTTCGAATTGTTTCGGTTTCAAAGCCAAAAATCGGCCGGCTTCGCCTGCTTGTCGTTACGGAGTAAAATGTTCTGCCTCAGTGCCAAGACAGAGAAGAAGAGCTGGTCGCCAATAATCAGGATTCGCTTGTCTGTACATAAATGATGTGGACTTGTGGTCTCAAGGAGAAAGCTGAGACTGCAATCACATGACTAGTCTAAACTAACAACCCCTACCTCTCATCCGAAAGACGATCCGCTGCTCTTCTACTTTGCACAGCCCAAATTAATGTGTGAAGGCATTAGTATGCCATGGCTTCGTTTTAGGCCCGGTTCTTTTCAGCTTAACAGCTTAACGGCTTAACGACTTATCTATGTCTTAAAAAGACATATGCTTTGAGTTTTTTTAGTCCGTTTTTTCGCTATTTTGAAGATGGGTCCTAACGCTTTAAAAAACAAGTCAAATGAAATGGATCCGAATCTCGAGACTATCTCGAAAAGATCTCAAAGTTCGGTCATTTCAGCCGTTCAGCCGTTCAGATCAACTCAGAAGATTAGTCGACCTCACTCTTGTTGGAAAAAAAAGGCTGTTAATGCATGAGCAGGAGCAGTCCTTGGCCGCATATTCTTAAACCGAGAAAGTGAATGGATGTTATTAGCACTTTGCATTAAGACATATCGACTGCCATCTGAACTTAGAGTAAACTTAGCACTATTCAGTGTTATCTATCGGTTTTTTCTATTTTATTCTATCAGTACTATTCATCATACATTCACACTAAAGTCCATTCTGGTTCTGCTGGAAGAGTAGAAAATGGGCAGTCTCGATGATGCATGAGCTTGACCCCTTGGGGTTTACTAGCCCGTTTTCTACTTGTGTAAGACATGACGATCATAGCCGACATCCCCATGAAGTGATTTGTACATGGCTAAATATGCAAGTTCTTCTCTGGATCTGTACAGAGCTGGATGCAGAGTTCAGCTTGTCATCACATGGCTACAGATCAGCGGCGCCGGCCAGCCTGCAGATCTTGCCGTTTTGTGCATAAACCAAGGCGCAGTTCCGGCTGTCGATAAATACAAACTTCTCCCCGAGTTTCTCTAAACCACACATACACAATGAAGTGACAACTGACAACACGAGCTGGCTGGCTGGCTGGCTGGCTGGCAGTCCAGTCTTACTCTTCCTCCCAGCTCAGTCTCCCCATGAGTCAGCACTGAAGCGCTCCTGGAGCTCGCCAATGGCGCCACACCGGAGCCCGCATCCCCTCGAGCTCGCCGCCGCCGCCCCCGAGCTCGTCGTCGACGACGACGACGGCCACGCCCCGCGGACCGGTACAGCACTCGCCCACACGCCGAGGCTCTGCCCGTTGCCCTACAGCTCGTGGTCGTAGGTGCTTTGCTTTCTCTTAATCTGCTTCGTCTCTTGCTCCGGCCGGCCAGGCAACATCTGGACATGCGTGGCGCACATCATCACCGCCGTGATCGGCGCCGGCGTGCTCGCGCTGCCGTGGAGCGTCGCGCAGCTCGGCTGGGTCGCCGGCCCGGCCGTGATGCTCTGCTTCGCCGCCGTCACCTACGTCTCCGCCCACCTGCTCTCCCACTGCTACAGGTCTCCCGACCCGGAGAAGACGCAGAGGAACTACACCTACATGGACGCCGTCAGGGTGCACCTGGGTAGCCGCCTCGATCGAGTAGTCCAGCCAATTACATCAAATGCAATATTCTTACGCCATGAAATCAATCAGTAGATGGTAACTGATGAGTGATGAGCAACGTACAGGGAAGAAGCACACCTGGGCATGTGGTTTGCTCCAGTACCTGAACCTGTACGGCACTGCAATTGCATACACCATCACTACGGCGACCTGTCTAAGGTGATCTGCAATGTGTTCGTACTTCGTAGCGTCTTATTCTTATTTAGCGAAAAAACTAATTTGAATTTTTTCAGTCTGGTTTCTTCTTATCACGAAACCATCTCAAAAAAACTTTCAGTAATTACATAAACAAAGTGGACTAGCTTTGAGTTGTGAACCCAACAATCTCGAAGTGTAACTAAATATTCAGCCCTTTTTAGCTCAATCAGGTTATTCGCTCATCTCATACCACTCCAAACATGCATGCTCCTGATCCCGACATTTTCATATCAATTTTCAGGGAACAGTATTAGTTACCGATGTGTAAGTCAGTTGTAATTTGACACTGATTTCTAGCAGAGCGATCAAGAAGGCGAACTGCTACCACAACGAAGGGCGCGACGCGGCCTGCGACGAGCACGGAGAGCACTTCTACATGCTGCTCTTCGGCGCGGCGCAGATGGTGCTCTCCTTCATACCCAACTTCCACGGCATGGCGTGGCTGTCCGTCGTCGCGGCCGCCATGTCCTTCACCTACTCGTCCATCGGCCTCGGCCTCGGGCTCGCCAAAACCATAGGCAACGGAACGATCAAAGGAGGCATTGCTGGTGTTCCAATGGCCACCCCAATGCAGAAAGTTTGGCGAGTGGCGCAAGCGATCGGTGACATCGCATTCGCCTACCCGTACACCATAGTCCTCCTAGAAATACAGGTACAACCATTTTCAGAACTCAAACCACCCCCCTGCAGAAAAAGAAAGATTTTTCGCGAAGATTGGCAAATGTCACAGAAATTATATTTTCGTTATTCTTTTTTTTATAAATCGTGTTGCTGCCTACGGACCTTCATGGATGGCAGGCGCCTGCCCCTCCATGCAGTCGCAACACAATGTGCAGGCGTGGGGCACGTTCGGGTGGGTCCCAGCACACGTCACGTATGACATGTGCAGCCCCAAGTCTGTCTGATTTTATCCACAAAAATAGTTTATTTTTCTATCTAATGAAAAAGTGGAAAAACAATACCAATTCACTGAAAAACATATTTTTTTCAACTTCGTACTTTTTTTTTTTCCAGAGTTTGCACTATTAAATACGAAAACAAAATAAATTTATAATAAATCAAACCTCGCGCAAAAAATTCCACTATCGCTACACATTTTTTTTAGTAAATGAAAATATGGAAAAACAGTAAAAAAAAATTTAGTGGTTTTTTTTGCGCCTGCACGATTTCGCAAATTTCAGGCGCTTGTATTTTTTTCGGTGTTTTTTGCATTGTTTTTCCACCTTTTGTTTCACTGAAAAAAACGTATATTTTTTGTGGACAAAATTCTACTGGAGAGCGGAGGTGCTTTTCTACCACCTGCTCACAGCGCCTGCACGATTCCCCTATGTGCAGGCGCCTGCCAGTGAGCCAGTCCCATACATTTAATTCATTTTCTAAGTGGCAACTAAACTAACCGTGTCATTCATTTTACTTATTAATTCAATAGTCGGTAATCCAATGTATATAGAGCGTTTATGTTAGAAAAAAAGGTGCATTCTCACAAGGAAAGCAAAAAAGGTCCTTTTTTAAAAAAGTAAAAAATGAAAATACGTGGCAGGACACGCTGAGATCACCACCACCGGAGAGCGCGACGATGCAGAAGGGGAACGTGATCGCGGTCATCGCCACCACCTTCTTCTACCTCTGCGTCGGGTGCTTCGGGTACGCCGCCTTCGGCGACGCCGCGCCGGGCAACCTGCTCACCGGCTTCGGCTTCTACGAGCCGTACTGGCTCGTCGACTTCGCCAACGCCTGCATCGTGCTCCACCTGCTCGGCGGCTACCAGGTTACCAAACACCAACACACATATACCTGATTAGCTTGAATTTCAGCCTAAATCACCCTAAAGTTAGCTTGAATTTCATCCTAAATCACCCTAAAGTTAATTAGCTTGAATTTCAGACCGTTTCTGACGAGCGCGTGTCTTCAATCGATGCAGATGTTTAGCCAGCAAATCTTCTCCTTCGCCGACCGGTGCTTGGCGGCGAGCTTCCCGGGCAGCGCGTTCGTGAACAGGCAGTACGCGGTGAGGGTGGCGCCGGGGTTGCCGAGGTGCAGGCTGAACCCGCAGCGGGTGTGCTTCCGGGCGGCGTACGTGGCGAGCACGACGGCGCTGGCCGTCGTGTTCCCCTACTTCAACGAGGTGCTGGGCCTGCTCGGCGCGCTCGTCTTCTGGCCGCTCGCCATCTACCTCCCCGTCGAGATGTACTGCGTGCAGCGCCGGATCCCGCCGTGGACGGGGAGGTGGGCGGCGCTGCAGGCGTTCAGCCTCGTGTGCTTCGCCGTCGGCACCTTCGCCTTCGTCGGGTCCGTGGAAGGCGTCGTCAGGAAGAGGCTGGGCTAGGCTAGCTTAGCTAGCTGCCCGCCGGGAGATTTGACAATTTGCTACTCTCAACATTGGTGCTCGCTAAAATGCCACTCTGGGGGTAGCAATTTTAGCGAGCACTAATGTTGAGAGTGGCAAATCATCAATTTTTCCTGCTCGACAAGAACGTCGGATTATATATGATGGGCCTCTGCACTGGTTAATTATAGAGAGAACGTACAGAATGCCAATGTATCCTTGTCCATGGTTGGTGCCTAAGAAATGATTGGCGGTCTAAACTTATCCTTGTCTATGCTTTTTTATTTATCAAATTAGACAAAATGCTTGGTTTGTCGTTGATATTAGATGTTTGAAATGCGTGGTAGCGAAAACAATCGCCAAACGTTCTCACCACAACTATAGTAGTTCGTGGAGGAGCTTACCTTTAAGGAGGTCATAGCTGTTGTTGTGGGTCGATCTCATTGTTGGCACCAAACAGCGAAGCTCGTCATGGTTGTTGATTGCTCCGACGTCTAGAAGCGTCAAACCTCGAGCTAGGCGCCCCGTATATGCAAGGTAGGCTACCCCGTGAGTATCTTGTCAATGTGCGGAGAAGCATGCATCCCTGAGCCTACCAGCTTAGGGGAGGATGCCACCCACCTCCGTGGGATCTCAAAGTTGGTGTTGGCACTAAGGGGGGAGTTCATTCTTTGAGCAAGATCATGTAGGGAATCCACAACTGAGGGAGAAATAGGTTGTATCCAAGGGAGACTTTGTGGAGGAGCTAATGATATGGAGGAGTTCATGTCTAATGACAATCATTGTTCGGAAAGATGAAGCCAGGACCAGTGGGGAGGATTTTTGTAGGGGCTGAAAGTGGGGAGTTGCTTACCTTGAATATAGTTCGTGGCAGACAGGCACAAATACGGAGGTAAGTAGAACTATGGGTACATGGTGTTGGACGCAAAAAAAAAAACATGTTAATCCCGTAATTAATTAATTAATTAATTTTCATGGATAATTAATTAAGAGGATAAGTGTTCATAACAAACTCAGTCTTATCCTTTGTACATGCCTATCTCTATCTCTCACCCCTATAAAAGCATAGCCAGACCTAGCACAGAAGGTTGGCGATCATCCGGCCGGCTGATGCCCCGGGAGAGAGGAGCTCTCTCGTGATTGGAAAAGAGAACACTCGTACGTGCTAAAACCTCCGGCGAGACGTACAATCTAGGCACCATCCAAAAGATTGATTTACCTTCAAATTACCAGAAGAAGGTAGCAGATCGGAGCCATGTAATCAAGACAAGAAGCATCAGGAAGCTTACAACGTGTGGTGCAATAGCAAGCCATGCATGAAGGAAAAAATCAAATCTGCTAGTTGATCAAGGCAATTAAACAGCCATGCATGGCGGCCGACGTTGATGCTTCCTTTCCCACGCGCGGCGGCAATGGCGTCTCCATCTTCTCCGCATGGCGGTGGCGCATCCTCAGCTTCGGCGTCCTTCAACCACGCCGGCGGCGACTTCTCTTCTTCTCCAATGGCAAGCAGCGGCCCTTCTTTACAGCGCAACGCCGGCATCGGCTTCTTCTCCGACCAACGCACGGCGGCGCCTCGATTTCGGATCAACGGCGGCTCCTTTCCCTGGTGCGGCACAGCAAGGGAAGCGGCGGCGGCGCAGACTCCCACGGTGGTGGCGGTGCAGCACTTCCACGCTCAGATGCATCTCCTTCACCGGCGGCGCAGGCGGCGCACTCCACGGCGTCAACAGGCGGCCAGCGGCGCCCCTGCTGTCACGCGCGCGCGCACGGCAGTGGCCTCCCCACATCAACGCGACGGCGCACTGCTCCCATCTCCACCCACGGCGCGGCTTCTGCTCCATCTCCCTGGCGCGGCTCTGCTCCATCTCCCTGGCACGGCATTGCCAGACGGCGCCGGCCTTTCCCCACCCAAGGCGCAGGTGGCGACGGGTCCAGATCCTGAAGGCGGCAGCGGCATCTAGGCGCGAGTCCGCATGGCCAGCGAGTCCCCCATGGTGCTGGCAGTGGATTCTCATCTACTCCGGCGGCACCGTCTTCGGCGGCTGCTTTATCTCCAGGTGGCGGCGTCGGCGACATCTCCCCGGCGCGGCATCTCCATGGTGGCGTGGACTCTAACGGCGGCCTGGCTCCTCCATGGCCTAACCTGGTGCGCGGCCCCGCGCATCCACCTCAGCGTGCACCACAACGTGCTGGCGGCAACACCCAGGGCGACAGCGGCACGGCTACCTCGGCATACCTGACGCCCGGCGGCGGCCCTGGCGCGACATCCCCTCATACGGCAAGCAGAGACCGGCGCTGCCCCCATGTCCACGCAGCACGCTGCAGCGGCGCAGCTCATCATCTTCGGCGGCGGCGACTCTCACCGCCGGAAGGCGCGCGGCCTCGTCCACCCCGGCACGCTGATCCGGCACCGCCGGCGCCTCCATGGCGTAGCTACCATCTTCTACACAGCACACGGCCTCCAGCGCCTCCACGGCGTAGCTACCATCTTCTACACAGCGGCGGCGCGTCTTGGCTCCACGGCCATGGTGACTCGCAAGACGGCACACAGCGGCGGCGCTCAAGACACACGGACGACGCGCCCCTTTCCCCTTGCCACGCCGGCTGCAATACCCAGGACAGCGGCGCTCCTCTCTCAATCGGCGCCCGAGGCGCACTCACTCGATGGCAACACCCAGATCGATGTGCCTCCCTCTGCTCTTCTCCGGCCAAACCCGGCAGCGGCGGCGTCCAACGCGGTCAACCATGGCCCGGTGCCCAGATCCGGCGGCGGCATATTCTACGGTGACTCTCCTCGGTGCGGCAGCATCCGGCGGCACGCGCCTCCTCCCTCTCCGTGCGGCAATTTGGCAGGGCGGCGTCTCCTTTTTTCCATCACAGTGACGACCGGCGCAGCGGACGTTCCTTCCCCAGCTCGGCACACTGCATCCTTGGCGTGACAGCGACCCTCGGCCTCGGCTTCTTCTCCTCCTCCCGGCATGGTGGCGCGGTGGTGGCGCCCACACATCTCTCGGCGGCGTTCGCGGTCAGCGGCCCGGCGCGGCATTCTCCCCACTGGCTCAGCGGTGGCATGCGTCTGACTCCTACCTGCTCAGTCTACAAGGCAGCGCCCAAATACCGGCGGCGCACCCGCGCACAGCATCTCCACGGCGCCGGCAGCGCGGCACCTCCACGACGTCACCTTCTTTTAGCCCGGCGTGATGAACGGCGGCGGTCTCATCCAAGCAGCAAGCTTCGTGGCGTGGCTCCATCTACCCGGTCACGGCTTGGCCATCCCCATGTTGGCACCTTCCTCGCCATGGCAGGCGGCAGCGGCGAGCAGCGCCTTCGACACGGCAACGGCATTGACACCAGCTTCTAGCTAGCTCCATCATGGCTGGGCGCATCATCATACCGCTTCGGTCTCACGCTCGCCGTGCTCTGCACGCCGCATTACTGGACTGTTTGCCGCACTCTGCCTTGGCATGGGCTACACACCGACTGATCTGGCCAACGCATGAAGAGGCTGGAGATTGCGTACGGAAGCTAATGAGGATGGCACTCCCACATACATACGTATTTGTACAGCTGCGTGTGCATTCACTTGCATGAGCGTGTATGTCACCTATATATGTTACTATGCATGAATGAAGCCAACGTCAAGTAATCATGAAGCCAACAGTTCACTGTTCCAATATTAAAGAGCTTACCAGAGAGCACCTTCCCTGAAAATATGCGGCACTGCACACAACATCAAATGAAGAGACGGCCAACATCGCATAAAACGACGTTTCAGCCTTAGCAGAGTCATATTCCGCTAAGGGAAATCCTCCCCGACTCGTCCGCGATAAAAAACAATGAAGTCTGAACGATGATACTTAAAATAACAAGTTTTCTCGTCTCCAGCCTCCGTTTGTCAAGTTGCCTTAGCGGAATCATATTCCGCTCGGGGAAACCGAAGACCGACCGCTGACGACTCCTTTGACGATCACAAGAGCCGTCCGGCGACCTTCTGCAGCCACTCCGCCAACACCGGCGGAAACGACTGCTACATCAACCTTGACGAAATTCTGTCCCGGCTGTTCCAATGAACAAACACAAACTCGAAGGAGAACAAATCCCTGAAGGCTAATGGTATCGTGGAGATCCCAATTCCACGGTGCCGATCTACATATCGCTCCAACAAAATCAAGCCCGAGGCGAATAAGACCGTGAAGGCCAGCGGTATCGTGGAGATCCCAATTCCACAGTGCCGATCTACATATCGCTCCAACAAAATCAAGCCCAGGGTGAACAAGACCCTGAAGGCCAACGGTATCGTGGACATCCCAATTCCACGGTGACAACAATCATGTCTCCTATTCAACAAACGACGCCCCGAAGGTGAACAAGACCCTGAAGGCCAGCGGTATCGTGGAGATCCCAATTCCACGGTACCAACATACCTCTCCGTCCCAATAAACGTGGCTCCGAAGGTGAACAAGACCCTGAAGGCCAGCGGTATCGTGGAAATCCCAATTCCACGGCACCGATACATACCTCGCTTTCCTACAATATCAAGACCCAAAGGTGGACAAGACCCCGAAGGCTACCGATATCGTGGATATCCCAATTCCACGGTATCGACATACACTTCAAGATGATGGTGATCAAGACCGTCAATGTCAACATCCAACCCCGGACACGCCGGAACATACCTGATGACGCCAACAAGCCGTCTACTTCAACTCTACGTCAAGTGCTAATCCGTGCATTCTACCAAGTACAACACTACACCAACGTGAAGCCTGAAGATGCAAATTCAAGCGACACGGGCGAGCATAGTCATACAACGGCTGTGCTGGGTACTGCGTGGGCCATGTGTTACCCCACGTATTCTGCCGTCGCCAAACTACACCCTACATACACCCGCAGCACGGTGAAGCACAAGACAAAGAGAAGAAGAAGACAGCCTGGCGGCTTAATCGGAGGTGTTCCGCGTGTCCCCGCGCGGATGTAATTAACTGGGAAGCCTTGTCGGGGATAAAATTACGGCCCATTGCCATGGCCCATTCCCTGACGGCCCACTCGAACAGCCTACCAGGGCCTAGCTCCCTGGAAGGTTCTATCTGGCCCATATGCATCCTGCCGAACAGCTTCCTGGCTGGCGTGATGCGTAACGGCCAAGGAATCGTGTTTGAGTCCGTCTCGAATAGGAGTTCTGCACGGCTACGTAAAGACCCGGACGTTGGTTTTCCCGGATTGGATTAGGAGTCGTCATCCTCAAGACTAGGAGTATGCCTTATCTGCCTCGGGATATATTTGGCATGTCGAGTTCGTCGTGATCTCGTAGTTAGCCCGGCCCGATATTCCTTCGGTAGGTTGGTTTGCTCTGCACTATATAAACCAGGCCCCTATGGCGTTTAGGGGGCATCCAATATTTGCTTTGTCGCATACTACTCGCCGAGACTTATTCATCTCGTCGAGTCACCTCTTGTAATCATCTTCGATATATAAGAAAGGCTGGACGTAGGGCTGTTATCTCTCCCGAGAGTCCTGAATCAGGATAAAAACCCCTGCCTCCCTGTTCGCTGTTGTTCGTCTTGTTCGGCGTGTCTCCTATCTCCCTCTTAAAGAACCTTAGTTGACTTGGGTCAATATCCCAATCGTCGACAGTTGGCGCCGTCCGTGGGGATACGCAGATCGAGCATGTCGAACTCTGTCAGCGATACGGAGATACTTCCTGAGGACTATGACTCAGAAGGACAGGATGTCTCATCCCCTGTTGGATCTGATGGATCTGTTCGATCTCGAACACTTTCCATATCTGGCACAGAGGTCTCCGCCTATGTTCCGGAGATGGCCTCAGATCACACTCCCGTCATTGACGATGACTACGGAACCGATGATCTTTACGATGGTTTAGATCTATCAGATTCCAAGGCTATGTCGGTGGATTCTACCTGTGGTGACACAACGATGACACCATCTAGCATACCTTCGCGCGGCCCCCGCAGCATTAACATGGCCGATGCAGGACCCTCTGAGGAACCTGCACGGGCTGTGGCGGCTGGCGAGGTCGGGCAGATTAACTCTGCTCGGCATCAAGATGAGGCTGCGTTGATTGCTCGCGAGCAAGATGTCATTTGTCGTAGCCTCGACGATTCTATCAATCAGACCTTGGCACGGTACCGCGACCGGTGCAAGCGACAGCGTTGTGACCCACCTCGCGTGCCCGCGCTAAGTCTCCCGGCAGAAGTTTCTCCTGTTCGGGTCAATTCTCCGCGTGACCGGACTCCAGTCGGGCAGAATGCGGATGCCTCAGGGATCACAGGACCCCTAGAGCAGAGTCGGGAACGACTCGAGGCCATGGCTTCGGTGCTTAGATCTACCAACCTTGCCCGAACCCGCCCGTATGGGCGATGCTGTTGCAACTCACCTAGAGAGAATGGTTGAAGGCCTAAAGTCCTTAGGTGAAATCAACAACTCCTCCAGGCAGCGCAGTCAAACTGTCCGGAATGACTCAGACAGCTCTGATCGATCGCTTGACCCTCGTCACCGTCGAAGGATCACTGTCCACGAGCAGGCTACCCGTGGTCGCCACCGCTCGCCGAATCCCCGTAGTCATCGCGACCACAGGGGCAAGCACGCACGAGATGATCACGGACGGTCCCCTCGTGAGGAGCGCGTTGTCGCGACCACGAGGAAGGAACGTGGTGGATTGTCCCGGAGAGAGTTTCTCCAGGCCGAATCTTTCCGTTCAGCAAGAGTTCCTCCGCGCAACAGGACCAACGTCTTCTCGAGACTAGGTTCTGCCGGGGAAGGTGGCCGGTTTTATGCCTTGGGCTGCAAGGCCTTTTCTGATGAGATTCGCGCTGTCAGGTGGCCTTCCAAGTTTAAGCCCGGTCACATGGAGAGGTACAATGGGACCGAGAAGCCAGAGGAGTTTCTTTCCATCTACGCTACAGGCATCATGGCGGCCGGGGGTGACGAGCTCGTGATGGCTAATTATCTCCCGACTGTCCTTGAAGGTGCTGCCCAGACATGGCTGTTCAATCAGCAAGAGGGTTCCATCAGCTCTTGGAACCAGCTTTGTGACGCTCTGATCGCTAACTTTCAGAGCTGTTACGTGCGTCTGGGCAAGGAGGATGATCTGCACCAGATGATCCAGATGAACGGGGAGACCCTCCGCAACTTCGTGAAGCGTTTCATCAAGATTCGCAACACGATCCCGAACATCTCGGACGAATCTGTTGTCCGCGCCTTTAAAAACGGAGTCCGCGACGAGCGGCTCACCCAGGATCTCGAGATCAATGAGACCTGGACCGCCAACGACCTGTTCAAGGCGGCTGATCGCTATGCCAATGCGGCAGAGCGCGTTCAGTATAAGAAGGCGTTTGACAAGGGTGAGCTGCCCGCCCAACCTGGTGTAGATGAAAAGAAGAAGAACAGCAATGTCCCTGGTGACAAGAAGTCCCAGAAGAAAAAGAAGGGTGATGCGAACAACACCGTCACCGGTATGGATCGCGCACCTCCTCCCAAGGACGGGCAGAAGAAGCCCAACAATAA
>SPJY01015487.1:852378-916143 GCA_005191435.1 Raddia distichophylla | reverse complement strand
CTCCAGCATAAGAGGTGCCATACTTAATTTACTGCAAGTCTGCAACTAATCAATACATGTTTTTGTGATGTAAGGAGCTATAACTATGGTATACTAAACTAATGGTTCATGTGTACTTTTCTTTTTATATCCTCGATGATTAAAGAATTAACTTGTAGCATTTGCAGTGAATATATATGGGAGATTTTTTAGATCTTGTGACCAGTCCCATAATTTGATTTCATGATATAACATGTCGTATAACTTCGTATAATGTATGCTATACGAAGTTATTACGAAAAAATTTTACAAGCTCTAAGAAGAGCTATTTAAAACCCCACAAAAATGGCTACAAAGTAGTACATCATTTGGTTTGTACAAAAATGACAATTTTTCATTTAATTTAATTTAAGCTGAAAAGAACAAGGCCAAATGATCATCACTGATCGGAATTATCAAATCAACCAATTTGTAGCAAGTTAAAACTGTGATCGAGTATAGATGCTTCAGCATAATATAATACCTTGTTGAGATGAATGTTTGCTGTCATTTGATCATGTAATGCTTGCTTCCGTGATTCTGCTTCTAATGCAGAACTATGAGCAAAAACTTTGATCCCTGGTTTGAAAAACACAAATGATCATAATATTGCAATCAAATCAACATTAATCAAGATATGACCGATAACCAATGCAATGAAAAAAGAACACAAGTACAGATTACAAACTTGATGCAAAATTTGGATCATTGGTATAATGTGCATGTATGAAAGTGCAAGCCAGTGCCAGAGTACATGGAACATACCTGGCAATTCTGATTTAATTTCATTCTTGTTTACAATTGTTGCACCTGCAACACTAGATGTGGATTCTGCTGCTTTCCTCAATTCAGCAGCTTCCCTTTCAGCAGCTTCCTTCTGAGCAGCATCATATGCTGTTTTCTGTGCTTCAGCTGCTAGTTTTGCAGCAGCTTTTTGCCTGGCCTGCATCACAACTTGTGAAATTTCAGGTAACTGAAGGAAAGGGCAAAACAATTAACGATAAATTAGACGCAATCAGACGATGAAAACTTGATAGCCTACTTTGATCCATACTGACCCCAAAGTACCACAACAACAAACAGTTTGTTTGGTGACTAAGGTTGCCACATCTTGATTTGCCATATGTTAAGCAAGGTTGACCGACATAGGCATCTGCTTGGTTCATAGCCACACTTGTGCCAAGATTCCTCTTTTTTCATGTGGGTTGTGGCAAGATTCTTCTTTTTCCATGTGGGTCCCATATGTAAGTGAGTCAAGAAAGTGTGGCAAGATTTCCTTAGGATAGCTAAAGGGTGTCCAAGATTTTCATGAACTAACTTGAGGCAAGTTTCGCAAAAAAAAAAAGAGTTAGGAAAAGTTGGCAAGATAAGTACTTAAACCAAACAGTCCCCCAAACATTAAACCATGTGCACACTGCACAGAAACAGATCAAGTGAGCAACAAATCTGGAAACAAACCTCCACTTCTTGTCTGGCTCTCTCCTGCCTTATTTTTTCTTCCTTGATAGCCTCCTCCTTTCTTTTAGCTTCTTCAATAGCCGCATCATCTCTTATTCTGCGTTCTACAATCTGGGATTTCTGCTCATGATCCCTTTGTACCATAGACAAGTGTTTATCGAGTATTTCTGCACTGCAATATGAATAAGGCAATAATATAACAACATACTGAATCCAACAAAAGATTAGTAGAAACTAAAAGAAAGTTCTACAGCATATATCATATGAAGATGTGACATACAAAAGATGGAAAGAGAAAAACATTACAAACACTACCAAGTAAAGTCTACAGACTCCAACAAAGTTTGCCTACAAACCCTAACAAGAAAAGTCTATATGAACCTTCATTTAGGAATCTGACGAATGAGTTGGAATGTAAGATTTATGCGAAACAATAAGCCGATGCTATAGTATCAATGGAAGTAGCTGGAAAATTAGTATAACTATACAACATGTGGTTTAACAGAGAATATTCATAAAACAGGAGCACTAGTGTACTTAATAGCAGACAAAATAATGTAAACAGCCAAGCACCTTAATCCTATGCTCTCATCATTTGGATAAAACCATACTACAAGCGTTGAAATAGCAAAGTCATCCCACAAAATACTATGATATGTACAGGATAATTGCAACAGAATGTTGATTTTTAAAGAAACGAGATAAATAGTTAAATAGATACATACATTTTCCTCTGGAAGTGGACATCTAGTCTTCTATCTATCTCTTTTCTTGATTCTGCATATTTCTGAAGTCGGACAAATGCAGAATATGTTCTCTGGATTTCATTTTGGTGGGATAGCTCCAATGTAGCTAGCTTGCTTCTTACTTCCTCCTAAAGAACAAATATCATAAGTAAAGCAAGCAAATAGTTTGCACAAAGCTTTCAAAAAGGAGAAAGTTGAACCACATGGTGCAACTAACGGGAACCCTAAATTGTATAGAGGACCAGTGGTACAAAAAATAAAAAAAACACTCTAAAAGCAAAGCAGCGTGTTTGTTGGAAACAGGAATAACAGACTAGAATTCCAGGTACACACTTGTACTTTGAGATGATGCTCTTGTTCCAGCTCAAGCAGAATGCTCTTCTCTAGACTCCTTTTCTCCATTAGATTGCATGGTGCATCCCTGACATCTAATCCGTCCTCTGATTCTTCAGAATCACTAGGAAGAAACAAAATATAAACTGCATTAAACTCATTTGGCAGACTTCTATGGCCCTGGAAAGCAACAAAAAAAAATGCATGCTAATATGCTACAGACCATAGTTAAGGGCCCAATGGTATCCTTATGAAGTTATGATTCATATATTGTCCAAAGCTTGGTGCTTCAAAGCTTACTGAATGTCAGAGGTACAATCTATTATATAGTGCAGCAATCGATCCAATGAGATTGACAAACAACGACACAAAAAATTCATCAAAATGCAATTACAGGGGTCAAATTGCAGTATCAAAATCCTCACCTGGGGTCATTACACGAGAACCTAGCTCCCTTGACCACAAGACCCCAGGTCTCGTCATCACCATTATCATAGTCTTCCTCATCCGTGTCATCTTCCTCCTCGACCCGCATCACAAATGCCTTCTCCCTCCCACTACTACCGCTAGCCCTAGCCCTAAATTCACAAAACAAAAATAAAAAGGTGAGAATTAATCGCAGCGGCAGATCACCAAAGCTTAACAACAACACCATGAGCGAGCAAGAGAGATGAGAGATACCACTCCGGCGGCTGCTTGAGGGGCGTGGGCGGCGCGGCGCGATGGTTGGCCTCAAGGGAGTCGAGCTCGGCAAGGACGTCGCCTAGGGTGCTCGGGTGGGGGTCGAGTGCCTTGGGGAACAGCAGCTCCACGCGCGCAAAACCCCTGCGAGAGAGGAAGGGAGCGCCGAGGCAGGTCAGTCTCCACGAACACCATCAAAAGGGAGGCAATGGCGGTGGTGCGAGACGGCGATGCGGGATTACATGGCGGTGGCCAGTGGGCGGTCACCAACAAGGTGGCGCTCAGTGGGCGGCGCCTCTGCCCTAAGAGTCCTCGGCGGCGGCAGCGGCGGCGCTTCGTGGTCGGCGCCCCGGCTCTTCAGGGTCCGCGTGTAGGGGGGTCGCGTGAGGAGCAAGCTCCGCCAAAGCCCAAAAAACGAGCCGGTTGGAGCAGGACTGCAGGCGGTGGGACAGTGCGAGTGGGGAGGTGATGAGGCGGAGAGGCCACAGGAGACAAGCCGGCGAAGGCGGTGGCCGGCGCCGAGGAGCGGGGACCGCCGGAGCGAGCACGACGGAGGCGCCGGCGGAAGTCGGAACACCGAGGAGAGAATCAAACGGAAAGCTGTCAGTGAGAAGCGACACTGGACTGGGCTTGGGTTGGAATATAGCCCAGTACAATTGTATCAGAGTGGAGCACCGAGTTGAGCGGTGGACTGCTGGAGCTTGGCCAAAGCCAAAGGGTTAGGGCCGGGGCGGTTAGGGCGGCGGCGCCGTGACCGGAGCAGCGGCGAGAGGAGCCGAGTTGGCGGCACTAGGGCCGGGCGGGCGGCGCAGGACGGCAGGGGCCGGGGCAGCAGCGGGGCGGGGGCGGCCGCGAGTGTAGGGCGGAGTGGGGAGGGGGTGGCGGTGCCAGGGTTCGAATTTTTATTTTTTATATTTATTTTTATTCGTTTATACAAAATTGCATGTTAAATTGAAATTTAGACACAAATAGGCGCCGGTCGAGCTTTGAATTAACGATCGCGTACCGGTCGCACTCTCAACGCACGATAGGTTGCTGAGAACAAAGTTGCACAGAGACACCGCGCGATCGTTCTTTGAACGCACGATAGGCTGGTATGTACAGTAACTTTATAAGTGTGCGCGCGCTCGCCCCCGCGCCGCCGACCGGCCGCGCCCTGGAAGGCCGCCGACCGCCCGCCTGGCCCTGGCGGCGGCTAGGGAAACCCTAGCCGCCCCAGGTGCGCCCCTCGAATGGGCCCGGTTGGTGTTCTCGGGGGCGGGGTCCTCCAGTCAGGCACAGATGTCTTCTACGCCGCCGCTTGTCTTGTTCGAGTCGGACTCAAATACGAACCCTTGGCCGTTACGCACCGTGCCAACCAAGAAGCTGTTCGGCAGGATGCACATGGGCCAGATAGAACCTTCCAGGGAGCAGGCCCCGGGGAGGCTGCTCGATTGGACCGTCAGGGAGTGGGTCATGGCAATGGGCCGTAATTCAACCCCCGACATATAGGATATAGTAAGCTTTAACTATTTGTTGACATAAAAGGTTGGATTTTCGTGAACACACCTGCAGAAGCATTAAGTCTGTGCTTACATCGTAACTAGAAACCAAACATACCAGTCAATTTGACCTGTAAATTGACAAGGAATAAATTGTCAACGATATGGCCCCAATCGGCTTTCAAGAAGTAGCCAGATTGGGTTTTAAATAATCCGCTTTAACGAATCCGATTGCAAATCTAACGGCTTAATGCCTGATAGAGCGATTAGATATAAACAGGCATTCAAACATAAATCCTTTTATCTCTTTTTGTTATTTTATGAATAAAATTAGCTATAAATCTTCAGTTCAATTTATCATATTAAATCAAGGAATAAATTGAATAGATTGGTCAAGTCAAGACAGTATTTATATCTAAATCTAGATGTAAACTTATAAACCGATTTAAAGCTTTAGAACTAATATAGATAAACACAATACTGATCGGCAAATAATCAAACATGCTGTCTTAAAACAAGCATACGCAAGATCGATTAAACGAGGCAGTTGCATACATTGGATTCAGGAAAATCATATAAGATAATTGACAATCGGCATTGCAGGATAAACACATATTACAGATCGATTTAACGAGATAGTGCAATATGCAATAACACATTAAAGATCGGTAAAACCCGAGATAGTTTAACATGCTTTGTATATATGAGATCAAGATGATACAGCCATGCATACGGGTCACAAGGAGATAATCGATTATTCCATCAAGGTAGCTCTACTTGCGAATTGAAGCCTTTCGACGAAGTCGATTGGATTCGAAAAGTATATCTGTGTTTAGAGTATGTCGTATATCGTTTTCACGAGACTTAGGACCCTATTTATACTGTTACAAAACCAATACCAACACGACCTAATTTCTCGCAACTAAGCCGTTGAAGACATCTTCAGTCTTGACATTAACGGCATTATTTCGTATATGCTTCTTTCTTCTGAAAATGAAGCCCATTTTCTGATACGGCCCAATAATCCCGATGAAATTATCTGCTTTACAATATCTGATTTTCCTGTCAAATTTGGGTGTCAACACTATTAAACCTTCAACTCTTGCGTTGTTTTTCACATTTACTCCAACATTTATAGGATATATCCATCTATATTGCATTGGCCCACCAAATTTTTCATTATAAGGCAGATGCATATGGAGATGTTGCATTGGATTGAAGATTAACTCGGGACATATATTTTCTCTAAGTTATAGATAAGGACAACTATATCATCTTCAAGCTTGGTCTTCTCCTCCTTCTTGATCTTCTTAGCACAAAACTTCCAATAGAAGAAACTCGGCTCGGCAAGAGTTCTCCCAATCTCATCAGGCACATAACCATGAAACATAATAAGCATTAAGTCCCGCATGGAGATGTGGTAGTCGTGACTTTTTATCCCATGTACCAGTGGCGGAGCCAGGATTTCAATTATGTGGGTGCCATACAAAAATTCAAACATACCAAAGTTGTACCATGATAAATTCAAATAAAGTATTGCATACCAGGGTTCGAATTTTTATTTTTTATATTTATTTTTATTCGTTTATACAAAATTGCATGTCAAATTGAAATTTAGACACAAATAGCGCCGGTCGAGCTTTGAATTAACGATCGCGTACCAGTCGCACTTTCAACGTACGACAGGACCCTACCGTCACGTGCATCAGACTAGGGACGTTTTCTCGTACTGGTCGCACTCTCAACGCACGACAGGGTATCGGTCGCGCTCTCAACGCACGACAGGGACGTGGCCGCGCCCTCGCCGCGCCGGCGGGGCCGTGCGCGCGCTCGCCCCCGCGCGGCCGCGTTGAAGCCCGCGATGAACTGGGCCGGCCTAACACTGTGCTGGCCGGATTTTCTTGGTTTTCTCACTTTAGATAATCCCGAAAATAGAAAATAATTTATTACAAATATTAAATAAGCTATATAATTTCTATAAAAATTATAGTAAATACTAGATGCTCACCTGGACTTTATAAAAATATCATATATGCAACTCCTTTTAGGAAATGTTTCTGTACTCATTTACTTAGCTTATGTGAGTAATTTCTATATGATTTTCAGCACTATTTTGTCGGTGTGAGATTATTTTATTATTTTTTAGCACTATTTTGTCGACAGCAAATTTTTTATTGTTTTTTCCCGCACTATTTTGTCGGCACGAAATTTTTTAATGTTTCTTTTCGCATGCGACGCCGGGGAATTAGTGGGCGGTCGGGGCTGCGGGGCTGCAACCACGCGGGGTGGCGGCAGCTCAGCTGCAGCCACGCCCGGTGGCGGCAGCCACGCGGGGTGGCGGGATCCGGTGATATTTTTATAATTTTCTTTTCCAGTGGATTATTTTATTAATTTTCTATTAACTGTTGATTATTTCGGGTATTTTTTCGGGCTAAAGATCCGACAGGGGTTGACTTTCTTGTCTGTGAGTTGCCTGCTCCGTAGTTGATTGCTAGCCAGAGTATAGTGACCGTCAATATTCCTATTCATAGTTGATTGCTAGCCAGAGTATAGTGACCGTCAATATTCCTATTCATAGCGCAGGTGGACTACTCTAATCCCATTCCCAATTCCCACACTCTTTAAAAATTCTAAGGTATGTTGGCTTCAAGATGCATCTCCTCCCAATGGCGGGCGCAGTATGAGAATGTCGGCACGGCAAGACTAAAATCTCTTTTATCTACTGTTGACTAGATACGCAGAAAACTATTTAAACTATATAAACACAACAAATCATAAGCACACTAGTTAATGATCACATCCATTTGATATTGAAATTACTAACAAAAAGACATGAAAACTTTAAAATAGTTTCAAGACATAGAGATTAAGTAATAATAATACCAATTATTCAAAATAATGAAGAAAACCTTTGGACCTTTAGCATAGAGTTAAGGCACTAGAGCTTGGCCGAAGCCGAAGGAGCAGGGCTGGGACGGTGGCGCGTGACCGAGGCAGCGGCAAGAGGAGCTGGGTCAGCAGCGCCGGGGCCAAGGCGTCCCCCCAGCTGCACAGGGGCCGGGGCGGCCGGGCGGCGTCGAGGTGGGGATGGGGCCGGGTCGATGGCAGCGTCGGGGTCGGGGTCAGGCTGGCGACGAGCGGAGGGCGGAGTGGGGAGGGGGTGGCGGCGCGGGGGTCGAGGCGAGGTGGCGGCGGGGCAGAGGCAAGCCGCAAGTGCCTAGGGCAGAGTGTGTGTGGTGGGCTGGGGCGTTGGGCAGCTGCTGAAAAGAAAATGGGTCGTGCGACTGTGAGTGGTGGGCTGGGGCGCTGGGCGGCTGGCTGAAAAGAAAATGAGTTGTTTCCTGTTATCTGCCCCACTAAGGCCCAAATAATTAAAAATCTACTCTATACTCCAACCTATAAGTATACATAGGCTCAAAATTTTTAGGTGGGCCACCATGGTGAGTCTGCCCACGTCTCCTCCCACACACTATCGTCCTGCCCTCTTCCGAAACATCAAAATCAAATTTCTAGTTCCCTCCCACGATAATATATTATAGTGCAGCCAATGCTTCACTAAACATTAATATCGAAGCAAAGCGAATTAGTTGACACCTCCAGTTATAGTTTTTTTTAAGAAGCTAGCGGTACATTTTTTAAAAATTGTTGTTATAAACATGGTAGTAAGGGACAGTCTTAACGATAGGTGCTTCACTTTAAGGTTTTGTGGTAAACATCATTGGCAACGTATCCAGTGCAAATGCCCATTGAGTGCTAGCATGCTAACAACAGATCTGGGCCATCGGATCCATCAGGAACGGCCTAGATTTGGAGAGGAGTAAGCCACTTTTCTCACTTAAACACTTTCACGAAAACCCCCTGACTTTCTAAATGGAAAGGAGCTTTCACCTTTTCAGATCCGGGTCACTCCTTGTGGATCTGATGGTCTAGATCTACTGTTAGCATATTAGCACTGAATAACCAATTACACTGGATATGTTGCCAACATCATTTATGCAATATTAGTCAACTCTAAAAGCACATTAAAAATCTATAGGAGTTAAACAAAACATTTTAATGTTGTTAACCCTCCCAAAAAAAAATTGTTCTAAATTTTTTTTTACCCAAAGCAACAATGAACACATCGATCGACATAATTTTTTAAAAAATTTACGTCAACTTTAATACATATGCATTGTTCCAATACGAAATAACCAAATTTTCACAGTCAAACTAATTGAAAAAATAGTATACACTAATTAGAAAAACAGGTAACTGCTATTCAGCAAATCCGTATCAACATCTTGAGTGGGGGAACTATAGTTAAGAAACAAAGACGGAAAAAATTGAAATGGCATGTATCCGTTGGATCGGAATCAACCGATGTAGATTAGAAAGAACGAAAAAAACCACCATAAAATTAGTAGCATTTTCTCGTTTGAACCGATACATTTTAATTCGATCGATTGATTTAGATCACATATATAACCGGCAACACAAAGCATGCTCCGCATATATAGATCCTGCCACGGCAAGAACAAAGCCAAGAACCCCCAAGCTACCGCCTACCAAGTACCAAGACCGTAACCAATCAAGAATCAACCTCTTCTACTCTCTCTCTATACCCATAACCCCAGATGCGAAGTAGGAGCGCGGCAGCTGCACTGGTCTTCGTCGCCACCGCCGGCCGGCTCGCGCGGCAGCACACCGTGCAACCATGGCCATGGGGTCTTCCTCTCTTCGCCTTCGGCTCCTCGCGTGCCTCGCGGCGGCCGTGCTTGCCTCCGGCCAGTTCGGCCGTGGGCCGCTGCCTGCGGCGGCCGTGACGCTGTCGACGTCGTCGCGGTGGATCGTCGACGGCGGCGGGCGGCGCGTGAAGCTGGCGTGCGTGAACTGGCCGTCGCACCTGGAGCCGGCGGTCACGGAGGGGCTCGCGAGGCAGCCCGTGGGTGCCATCTCCAAGATGGTGGCCTCCCTGGGGTTCAACTGCGTCAGGCTCACCTATCCCACCGCGCTCGCCACCAACGCCTCCCTCTCGTCGCTCACCGTCCGCCGCTCGCTCCTCGCCCACGGCCTCGCAGCCGCCGCCGCAGCCGTCGAGGCCAGCAACCCTGGCTTCCTTGACCTCACCCTCATGGAGTCCTTCCAGGCGGTGGTGCGCAGCCTGGGGGCGAACGGCGTCATGGTTATACTTGATAATCACGTGAGCAAGCCGGGGTGGTGCTGCGGCGACGACGACGGCAACGGCTTCTTCGGCGACCGCCACTTCGACGCCGACGACTGGGTGGAGGGGCTGCGCACCATGGCCGCCCTCTTCGCCGGCGCCGACAACGTCGTCGGCATGAGCCTCCGGAACGAGCTCCGCGGCCCGAGGCAAAACGCCGAGGATTGGTACAGGTGAGTGCGAGTGTAACTGCATGCAGCTCGCCATTGCATGGGCCCAGCTCGATAACCGGATCGCGGTTGGGTTTGCGATTGCACCTTCGCCGGCGCCGGCGACGGCAACGGCGTGCAGGTACATGGAGAGGGGCGCGGAGGCGGTGCACGCGGCGAACCCGAGGGCGCTGGTGATCATGGGCGGGCTGAGCTATGACACCGACCTGTCGTTCCTGGGCGCGAGGGCGGTGGACGTGAGTTTCGCGGCGGAGAGGAAGCTGGTGTTCGAGCTGCACTGGTACAGCTTCTCCGACGCCGGCGCGTGGGCGGCGGCGAACGCGAACGAGGTGTGCGGCCGCGTGACGCGGGACCTGTGGCGGCGGGGCGGGTTCCTGCTCGACCAGGGCTTCCCTCTCTTCCTCAGCGAGTTCGGCGCCGACTCCCGCGGCGGCGCGCGGCTGGGCGACGACCGGTACTACCCCTGCGCCGCCGCCGCCGCCGCCGACCTCGACCTGGACTGGGCGCTCTGGGCGCTGCAGGGGAGCTACGCGCTGCGGGAGGGCGTGCCCGGCGCCGACGAGGTGTACGGCGTCCTCGACTCGTCCTGGACCAAACCCCGCAACGCCACGGCGCTCTCCCGGATCCAGTCGCTGCAGCCGCCGCTCCGAGGTGACGATCAGCTCAGCTCCGCCGCTCTGCTCCAATGGCGTCCTCTCATGGCGTTGCGTGTGTTGCTCTCGTCTCATGTAGGGCCTGGCTACGACGGCGAGGCGCCGTACAGCGTGCTCTTCCACCCGCTCACGGGGCGCTGCGTGGTGCCGGCGGCGGCGGAGCTGGAGCTGGGCCCGTGCGGCGAGACGGAGGCGTGGGAGTACGCAGGGCCACCGGCGTCGACGCTGGCGCTGAGGGACGGCAGCGCCGGCGGGCGGCGGTGCCTGAGGGCAGAGGGCGCCGGCCGGCCGGCGCGGCTCGGCGGCGGCGGTGACGCGATGTCGGCGTGGCGGCTCGTGTCGGAGTCGGGGATGCACGTCGCCGTCGACGCGACGGCGTCCGGCGGCGGCGGCGGCGAGGACGGGTTGCTGTGCCTGGACGTGGGCGCGGACGGCAGGAGCGTAGTGACGAACCCGTGCAGGTGCCTGCGCGCGGACGGCGGGTGCGACCCGGAGGGGCAGTGGTTCAAGCTGGTCACGAGCACCAGGCGCGTCGCGCGCCCAGGCACGCTTGCTTAGACGGTCAGACCACCACCGTCTTACGATGGCCGTCCATTGGTTTATCAACGATGAGGATTAGTGCCTAGCTAATTTGTTGCCAGCTTTGCCTAGGAACGTTCGTCAATCGTCAGTGAGAGGCGCATATGTTGGCTGCCATATGTTTCTGCTGTATCTTTACTCTATCAAGCGGCAAAATGATAATTTTTATTTACGGATTTGCTCCTAACAATCGTTGGGTGATAGTTCACCCACCCAGACTGTTGCCCCTTCCTTCTTCAATGCAGGCGGTTGGGGTGGTGTGGGGTAAGAGAGGGAGGGGGAGCACATGCTCCTGCGGGTCCGTCGTCGGTGTCACCCAGGTTTGGTTTAGGTTTCGAAATCCCCTTGTTCCCTTCAGGCTTAAGAGGGAGGCAAGGGAGGAGGCAGCCTGGTGCGGCGAGGCGCTGGCGACAGCTTTAGAGCCGCAGGGATGGGCATAGGCGACCGGGCGACAACGAAGAGGGGATCGGCATCGATGATGAAGATTAGGGTAGGCGGGGCGGCTGGAGGACGAGGCAAGAGGGGGGCGGAGTGGTGCGGCAGCGAAGGTACCGCCAGCCATGGGCAGCGTCGAAGGTGACGACAACGGGGGATGAGGAGTGCGGAGCGATGGTGACAGGAAGCACAATTAGGTTTGGGTCAGGCGAGCTCACGGGAAAAGAGAAGGGGAAGGCAGGTAAAGGGGAGGTGGGAGGATATCTTGGCCACTGGATCTCAATCCAACGGCTGAGAAATCGCCTAGGCAGCTCTATAGGAGGGCAAACGACTGCTAGCGAGTCAATCCCATGTACTTTTATTTAAGATCTACCAATCGATGCATCCCTAGTTAGTTCTTTAAGACCACCATGGCCACCAAAAGGATGGTTTGTCTCCTGGGGGTTGTGTGGCGCCAAAAAACTGGCCTCACAACCCTCTGTTCTTTTTGTGGCCAGGTTGGTGAAACGGCGAATCACATCTATGCTTCTTGTTCGTGTACTACCCAAGTTTGGTCGCTCAGCCTTGGGGTGGTCCCTATGTGGCTATCGGGCTACCTCTCTCTCTTCGACTTTCTTGGCCTGGTGGCCTTAAGCCGTTATCATCATACCGCCTGCCGGCTAGGTCGACAATAGAGTTTCAACGGTGTCATCACTTACACCACTTGGGATATTTAGAAAGAGAGAAACCGACACATCTTCCAGTTCTCGATCATATCTCAACTTTTAGCAAACTTCATTTATCAGACCTAGCTCTATGGAAATGATGTAGTCTTAGAAGACGCATTGTAATCGAGTGGCAGCCTTTGGCTCGGTGTAAGGATTTTTTTTTTCTTCAATGTGACGACATATCTCCTATCCTTTTTGCTCAAGAGAAAAACATGGATCCATTTGGCTGCATTTGTCACACGCGCGCGCGCGCACACACACATATATAAAAGCTGTATAGCTAGTACTGCAAATTCCAAAACCTATTTCTTGTCCAAAGCTGAGCACCCTCCACAGGGTCAAATAATCGACAAAAGATAAGAGGTCACAGTCGAAGGGCAACAAAAACAGATGGACTAAGGAAGCAGTACCTAAAACAGAAGATTTACTCCATTTATCATCAACTTACTGTTCACCTTTCCTCGTGCTCCCGAATGAATCACTTGCGTGCACAAGGGGTTCCTCCTATGAAGCTTTAAGTATGAAATGGAACTGCTCGTGAATACAATACTGATTAGCGGTGTGCCGGCAAGAGACTCGCCCCGGCCACTTTGCAAACAGGAAAAACAAGGCATTGCGAAGCGGAAATACTAAATCTCAAACAATTCATATATGTAGAACATGCTATAATATATGCACTTACAAAAATCTATTTAAAGAACATGATCATCTGTTTGCCGCGCAACTTTAATACCAAAAATTCAGGCTGGGAATTTCAGTGAGTACAGTATTTTGTGCACACGGTTCGACTGTTAAATGGACAACAGGCCATACAACTTCACATGAATCCATAAAGTGAGACCAGCATATTTAAGATTCTGTACACATTGAAATTATGAAATGACAGAAATGTGCTAGTACAATGAAATGGCTGGTATTTTACAATGCCTGAAAACTGCAAGACCAGGGGTGCCCTATTCAGTTCAGCTTTGTCCAGCTATGCAGGTAGTGGCTCTTCCAAAACTGCCAATTCAGAATGCATCATCAAGGCACCATTATACAATGCAAACAAAATGGATAAGAGAAATTTGAAAATGAAGGAGCATTATATCGAAACCTTTTGTTTTTTCTGGAGCTTCTGGCCTCTCTGGCGCTTTACTAGGTACATCAGGAAGCTCAATAACATCGTCAATGTCTTCAGCTGAACCTATCGGTGCTTTTGCTTTCTCTTCAGGTCGCGCTTCAGTAACTGGAGCATCAGGTAGAGACTCGAGGGCAAGCTGCAAAAAATGATGATGATTGGGATTTAAGAGGGAAACAAATCTAGCTTCATCCAAGTACAGAACTTGAAGCTCATCATGTTGGAAATTTAATTTAAATGGACAATGGACAAAAACCTGTGCTTCCAGGTTCTCAAATTCAGCCATAACAGCTTCCTCATCCTCAGCAGACAACTGCTCTCCAAGAGCAGCATTTATTTCCTGCAATCAGTATTGGTGACAAGTGAGGTAAGAATATAAACAGATCCATGCAATTTAGTTAGGGCAACAGCATAACAAAAAAAATTCTAATGCAGAGGCCCCCAAAGAAAATGTAAAAAAACTGAAAGGAAGTCTAAAAGTAGCTAAAAATTTTAATCTGAAAGAGTTGTGACCACTCGAGAGAGGTCTTGGAGAGTTAAAAAAAAATATGAAAAAATTATTTTAGAAACTCTAAGAAGAACCATTAAAACCCCACAAAATAACTACAAAGTACTACATCGTTTGTCTTGTACAAAGATAACAAGCTAAATTTTAATTTAATTTAATTAATATAAGCTGAAATGAACAAGACCTAAATAACTTTCCCAAGGGAGGTACTGGGGCGTTCATCAAAATCAGATGAAGTTCTACAGACGTTGATCGACAAAGATAAAGATTTCAACAACATTGCACACCCTTTCATGTTTGAACAGTTCATTTTATAGATCTACGTTCTTGTAGTTTCAATGAAATCCAACAACAGACAAAAACAGTCGATGGAAATCAGCATGTGGAATAACAATGGACCATCTTTTCATGTTATTTTATAGCCATAACATCTAAAGATGAAGAAAATCAGGTAAAAACTTATATAGTCAACAGTGCATGGATGTAATCAGCGATGCTATCAGCTATCACAATTCACAACACCTACAATGTCTAATCTGTTCCACACAAGTAGGTCCTAGCAGCTTTTACAGAAATAGAATGTGCCACTGTAGATCAACAGAGGTACCATAGAAAATTTGAGACAATGACTTCCAGAAAGATGAAAACAAAGAACCCCACATCCCCACATGGATAAATGCCAATGTAAATGTAATAACAGTGCACAGATAAAGTTTCTTAAACTTACATCCTGATATGCCTTAGCCTCAGCTGTGTCATCCATCAACTTTTGAACATCATCAATATTAATCTCACTCTGTATAGACTTTAGAGCAGCATTTCCAGCCTTTAGGCTATCAAATACAGCCTTTTGCTTACTTGCTAGCTCAATATCTGCCAACTACAGAAAGCAAACAAAAAAGTAGATTATCAAATTATATGGTATACATCAAAACTACGAAACCTAATGCTGACCAGTTTCAATGGTCTCAAGATAAAAAGACCTTCTGTCCGGCATAATAAAAATTCAATTCATTCGACGACAGTCTATCCAATGAACTACAGACCTGCTGTTCGACATTCATTTGCCATGTGTCAACTTGTTTCAGAAGCTCTTCTTGAGCTTTCTTCTTCTTCAGTGCAATCAAAGCTCTGTCCTTCTTCTTTTGTTGAACCAACTGCCGTGCAGCTTCCTTTTCCGCTTCAATCACCTTCTCAAGCTGGAAGAGGGGAAAAACCATATATAAACAAAACTCATCAGGTGCTTCTTGAAAGAAAAGGTGCAAGGCTGATTTAAGTCAAGACAAGTTCATAAGTTCTGGCCAAACAATCAAATAAATCATTGAAACATCACAAATAATATCCATATATCCCATTAGGCTAAAAAAAAAAAGTAATCCGAGACCGTTTCCTCGCATGCCACGCCAATACAGAAATCATATCGCTTACACTTATTGCCAGTATTAAGCGAACAAGACAACAGTGATGCAGTGTTTGTTAATTTAAAAGGCAATCAAGCTTTCAAAAAGCGCTAGAAGCAAATCCTGAAAGCAATTTTGCTTTGTTTGCTAAACCGATCGTGCAGCTTTTACTGGCATTCACCTGAATCAATCACAAGTGTGGATCCCAAAGGTTTTCGCTCCCGATTAACATACATTCTAAGCCAGGATCCCTGGAACGAATCCAAAAGGAGTAAAGGACAAACAACAAATCAACCAAAGAAATAAAGGAGACAGTATAATCGGGTCATGACGAGCTAATCCACGAGGTGGCGCGAAGTCCTCTCAATCCAGCTCCAGAAATGCTTCATAAGACAACCTCCCATCCACACCTGCCCAGCCCCATATTATGGACGAAGGTAGGGGGGGGGGGGGGGGGGGGGGGCAAAAATCTGGAAATCGACGAACTACATGAACTCGACGAGATTAGCCGGGGCTGGGGCGGGGGAGAGATCATCACAGGGGAGAGGAGGGCGCGGAGCAATCAAGGAGCGGGGACCTGCTGCTGGAACTGGGCGAGCTTGCGGCGCTGCGTCTTGAGGGTGAGGATGGCCCTGTCCACGTCCGTGATCTTGGGCTTCTTCACGAAGATGTTCCCCATCTCGCCGCCCCCTGCGTGTCCCTCGCCCCTGCCGGCCACGACTTCGCCGGCGGCGAGGTGACGGCCACCAGTGAGGACGGAAGGGAAAAGGGAGGTGGGCTGGTCAGCTGGTGCAGGAGAGGAGACGGACACGGTATCGCTCACGCCATATTTGGACCGGGTTCATCTACTTCGCTGGAACTCGTTAGTCCGTTACCAAACGCTGGATCCGGCCCATTCTTAAGATATTCAAGATGACCTAGAATAAAAGCCCAACAGGCCCATCTTGTTCGGCGCAGTCCTAAGGCTCTCTCCAATAGAAATTACTAAATTTGATCCCCTATAGTTTCATATACAGACTCCCTTTAAAAAATCTCTCCCTATATTTCTTCCATCTCCAACAGCGTTCCCTATATGGAGAATTGTATAGGGGGAGGAGAGAGAATCCCTACATATAAGGGAATGAAAAGAAATTCTCTATTTTAGGGAACGTGATAGAGAATGTTGTTAGAGCACATAGGGAAAGAATCCGTCCCTTATTTTGGGGTTGAGGGCGCTTTAGGGGAGCCTGTTGGAGACAGCCTAAAGGCACGAAGAAGGAAGCCTAGTACTCTAGTAGCATGCAGTTAATCACTCTGAATTTTTATTTTATATTATTTTATTAAAAATATATGTCCAACCCCTTTTTCAATCTAGGTGCCCGTCGGTCGGGCCAGAGGCAAAGCCATGAGTGCCCTGGTCATTAGCGCCATTGAGGTGAGAGGAGGGACGGTCAGGCTAGGCATCGTCGGTCACTCGTGGTAGGGGTGCCCATTATCTACATATGTTGGTGGGATAAGGCATATGAGAAATTGAGTTCTTTGATTTATTGATCCGGTTTTAAGGAATCTTGAAACAACTAATGAAAGATTTTTACAAATATTAGGAACTAAGAGGAACAACTTCTTAGATTCGCTTTTACAAACTCTTAAAAATTCACCCAAGCATTTTAGCAGATAGTTAAATATGTTACGTCTTGGTATAGGCCTCTAAGAAGTAGTTCTATTTAGTTCCTAATATTTTAAAAACTTTTATCTATTGCTTCAAGATTTTTTAAAACCGGAATTAATAAGTTGAGAAATTTTGTTTTTCAAACATCCTATCTAGATATGCTGCATCTTGAAAACAAGCCCTATTATAGGTCCATAAATAATATACGGTGTTAAGGGGTCCATAAATAATAGTGTGCATGCACTTTATAGTTCGATATAGACTAACTATAAGTTAGTACCTAATTTTTATCTCTTCTATTCTCTCCTCCATATAAATAAAAAACTGAGCTAGAATTCTTATAGCTAGTTGACTTGTCATTATTGGTTATGCCATGATAATGGTTGGTCTTGATTGCACTTGGATTCTGGCAGTGGGTGTTTTTTTCTTGAGTCGAAATAGTCGTATTTTAATTTGGAGGTGGAGTATTTTGTGTTATTGAAAAAAGTTGTAGAGTTTTGGCAAACTATGGCTTCGTTCTTTTCAGCATATTGTATCGTTGCGTGTTACTGTAGCAAATTTTGTTATTTTTATATAGCCTATATGTTGTGATAATTCGTAACGATTTTTTCGTGGCTTTTAGTAGTCTTTTCAAAATTTTTAAAACTATTTTCATTTTTTTATAATGTTTAGACCTCTTTTTAAGGGCTCTCAAATTTGTTACAGTAGTATTACGCCAACGCAACGATACGCTGAAAAGAACATGGCCTATGTCGCGTGGTGGCACTATTTTTTAGCACGTTTCATTTGTGCCACTAACATGAGTGAAGGCTATAGTTTTGGTGGAATGACATTTATGACCTTGGTTTAAGGGTAAGAAATAAATACCAAAAATTGTAATTACCTTGAAAATATGAGAAAAAATTCTAAAAATTAAGAAAGTTAAGTAGAGACTATTTATGAGATAAAAATCTTGGTTTTTTAGTTCCTGATTTTTATAAATAATATTAATATACTTCATTATTTTAAACAATAAGTTACTTAAAGCCATGATTTATATATCCAATATTTAGTATACTTTCTTAAATTTCTAAATTTTTATGAATTTTACTTTTTTCTGAACAGCCAACTTTTACTATATTTATTCCTTGCCATTTGAGCCAAGGACTTGAGCGTCATTACACGAATTAGTTGTTAGCTCCATACGACAATTAAAGGCATTTGAGTATTTGACTCACGATAGTGGAAAAATGTTATAGGCCAACATGACATGTCTACTTTATAGTGACGTCACCAAAATTGCAAAAAAAAAAAAACAGCGCCCAACCTTTGGCACGATCTCCTTGACTTGCCAATTTTTAACATGAACACAAAGGCCGTTCAACAAAGTTTATCATGATTTCCTAATTCCGTTGAGCAACCGTCGTCGACGTTGATTGCGCCTAGCCCCCCTTTTTCATCACCTTCACAAATTTCATTGAGGATATATGAGCATTAACTTAATTAAGCGTCTAACGACATCTCTAATAATGTCATATCAATTCGTTATGAGAATGCAAATATCAGATTTTTTTGAGGCGTCGGGCAAGAGAGGGAGAGCAGCGCTAGCCAGCACTTCAGCAAGCGCTAGTTTTGCAAAAATAAAAATAAAAAATTCAAGACATATAGCGATAGCTTTATCTATACACTTTTGCCAATCATCAGACGACTGAGACTTATTTAACTCTTAGTCGATTTTCTCATATACCTAGATTCTTTGGTTGAATATTTTATGTACTCAATGAAAATGTTTGATATACGATTCAAAAAATCAACTCGCCTAATGATAAGTTGGTCCCTTATATATCATATCATATATCGATCAGCATTCACTGGAGCAGGATCCATGGCTCCACCTCTGCTCGTAAAAGCACAATGGAACCAGCCGGTCATATACTTTTGTGCAGTTTTAATATACCCTCACGTCTTAACACACATGCAAGCAATAAAAGCGCATGTAGACGACCTTGTACACAGATTTCTGAGAAGTTATCTCTAATACTAGCCGTGGATGACATAGATTGTTCTTGTATACCGCAGCTGGCTCTACTCTCTCTCTCTACGTACACACACTGAAGATGTCCCGATCATCAAAAATGCCTGCACTGGCTCAATGCAACACGTTTCGCCGCTTGATCTCCCTACGCGCGTGCACATATATATGGTTGTTGCATGCGCAAGCACGTGAGAGGTTGTTTGGTTATCCATATGCTTTCGTCCCGGAGGCGCCACCATGACACGTACTGTGCCGTTATCAATGTCATTAGTTTCATGATCCGGAGTTCTTGGCACCAGCCTAAAAGCTAAGGGTGTGTTTGGTTTCTCCAACCTGGATTGTCCGGGATGACTTCTGGGATGGGTTAAAACCAGGCGGGATGGATCAAAGACAGTGCTCCTATTTGGTTGTTTCATCCGGCATGAGCAATGAGACGTCCACGTAACATGCTGGCGTGGGACAGCAGGAAAGATGATTTTTAATTGCCAGCTAGCAAATTAAACAGTGTTTTAATGGATTAACCATTGTGTTTAATTACTGGTTAGCTAATTAAACATTGCGTTTAATGGACTAATCACACTACGCTTAATGGATTAAACACTGTGATGCAACATTGCTAGATTTTAATAACCTTGCTCACCGCTAGTTCATCAGCTAGTTCTATGATATACCAGAAATTTTAACAAACACACAGCTAGTGCACAAGAAAGAAAATCACTGCTAGTTCATCAGCAGTGCTATGCAACACGAGAAAATTTAACAAACTCACACCTAGTTCATTTGTTATTCTTGTGACATTTATCAACTACAATGACTCAAGCTAAGCAACACAGTGCATAGTGCAAAGTCATTAACACTAGTCCTGCGAATGATAGTTAGAATGGGCTCTTAATATTTGATATCCTTGTTCACCAGTCTTCAGTTCTTGATATCCTTGCTCTTCATGTGGCAGGGGACTAGTGCCAATTGCTCTTGATATTGGTAATGCAAGTATGCAACACCCTGAAAAAGTTCCAAACTAAGACATAAGAGTTGAGATATAAATACAACTTATGCTAATTTTGCCAATAAGAACTAATCTCGCACCATCTTGCCAACTCAATTATGCAAGAAAAGGACTAGCTAGATAGATGCCAACTAAGATTGATAGATAGCGCCAAAAGCAAAACAAAGTAGGGGTTTCCCATAACAAAGAAGATTCCTGGATGAACTCGGATTCCCTAAATGAAAACAAAGAGATAAGTTCAACTTATTGTGCATCCTCTGATATAGTTAACCATTGCCTGCATAAGCTCAAGAAGCATCAACAGTTCCATAGTAATCCATGAAACTTGCTGACATTTGTGAAGGTTATTTTTGTGCAGTTAGCCATCAATAAACAGATGCAACAACCATTACAAAAAGAAAATTTTCAATACAACAGACATTCTCCTCTTCTTCCTTGTGGCATCATCCATCTATAATGCACCTTTCAAGAGTAGAAACAACAAAATAATTAATTAATTTTTTATAGGATAATACTCCGTAGTAGGCATAATTGATTAACTTAATACGGTTAATTGTGTATAGAATATACCACCTTCAAATACTCCCCACAGTTTGGCTCCTACCAAACAAACAGCAACACCTAGCTGAGCTCCAGATCCTAAGCCAATGGGGAACCTCGCACCTGGAGTGGTTAATTAGCAAGGATGTGTGCTTTTGACTTCTTCAACATGGCTTAAGTAGTGCAGGTTTTAACATGACTTGAGGTACTATAGGTCAGATCAGGCAATAGAAGAGGAGCACAAAGTAGCTAGATCCAATGGTAGAGAGGGAAATAGTGAAACTTCACAGGTTTTATTTTAAGTGCTTTTCAGACTCGGTTTAAGTTTAAGTCACCACCCAAATCAGTACATTGAAAATTTAGTTATAGGCCTAGTGCAGTTTCCTTTCCTTATGCAAGATACACTACAGGATTTGCTAAATTTGTGCCATTTCAGATTTTACACTATAGGCAGAACAACCATTTCAGATTTCAGAATGAATCACATTCACCCCGTGAAAATAAAGTAAAAGAGAAATCAAAGGACATGCAGTATAGACACTTGTTTGGACGCTCAATGGCTTCAAACAAAATTTCATAGCCTCATGCAGTATGCAAATCATGGTTAATAAGTACTAATCTTTCACCATCTTACCATCTATTCATCACATATTTATAAGGTTCACTTTCAAGAATAGCACATCAACATTTAACAAGATTAGTTAACCATCCATAACAGCGGGTATCATCCATAGAAAACAATCACCATCTTTGGATGAACATAAAAAATTTCTTATAGAGAATCGTAAAAAAATAATAAAATTAAAATTAACCATCCATAGCAAATAGTGGGTACCAAGGATTAGTATTGTTAAACCTGAGGGGCTTGAACAAGATGGAGGGATTGTTTGCTTGAATCGTGCACGAGTTCTTGCAGTTTTCCTTCTGCAACCAAGCCACATGACGAAAATATATGAGAAATTGACAAAAAAAAAACAAGAACGAAAATGAAATCAAGTATTAACCATGTTTCCCTTACCACCACAGATTTTGGATCCAGTTGGCATTCCCTTGACCAGATCTTGGATGCGAGCTGACCGGCAACGGGGACAAGGAGGAGGAGGCGACCCGTGGAGAGAGGAGGTGGCGGCGGCGGCGGCGGCCCGACGAGATGGTGGCAGGCCTGGGGACACTAGGTCATGGCAGGAGGTGGCGGAGCGGCAGGCTCACCGGTGACGAGGGAGAAGGACAAGGCATCGACGCGTGGGGAGAGGAGGTAGAGCCGAGGAGGCGGGGTGTGGGGTGAGGAGGAGATCGAGATCGGGACGAGCCCAACTTACCAATTTCTACCGGATCGAGCCGTCCGCCTGGTTCAACTACGGCAAGACGGGAGGATGCAGGACGAACTGATCCGTTTTTTGTCAACCAAACAAAATATGAGACGGGAGGATACAGGACCATCTAGGTCACCTCTACCAAACACACCCTAAGTGGCCGTTCGTCGTCGTTGCCATGCGTGGTCGGCGCATGCACCCCATCTCCACGTGATCTCCGGCGTTGCGTGGCCTTGGTCTGATTCGGAACAGTCCAAATTTTGATATCTAGGAAGGTATATATGATCTACTACGGTATCAAAAGGGTAAAAACTATCGGTTTCTAATTTCATGCAGAATCCACGAAAAAGTCGAGAGTTAAAAATCATTTTCCTAGCTTTTTTCAGTTCCCTATACGGCTTTTAATATTTAATGATAGTGGTTTTATGAACCCATGAGATTTCATAACCTCATGCAATTGCATCATATATATGGACATGTTTGAATCGGACGGTCTTAAGCCTAAAACCCGGTATAGCAACATAGACTCAGGAATATATATTCATAAGTAATAAGTTTATGCTCCAGATCTACTTGAAGTGGGCCGGTACTATATTTATTTCATTCCTGAATTGGGATATCATAAACGAAAAATAAAAAGCTAGTGAGGTATTTCCCCTATCAAAACCGGAACATCTCTCGGTCTCCCAAACTCCACGATGGCGACTCGCACACACTCATGCCCTTTAGGCTCTTTCCATCAGCACGTCCCGTACGTGTGTCACCACCCAACGACGCATCATCTTCTTCCTCACACCCCTCCTCTAACTTCCCGCCTTGCCTCCTCCGCTTCTACATATTGCCCTCGTGTGACCACCACCATGACGTCGCTCATGGCCATGCATGACGCCATGCATCTCCACCGTGATCTGCATCCGTCGGTCGCTCGTGCATGCACGCATCGCGCCCACCACTGCTTGCGCGGCCTGACGTTACCATGTGATTGCTCGCATGCATGTAGACCTGGCAATTGGGCCGTGCTTTTTTGGGCTGGCCCAAGCACGGCCCGATTTTGTCGACCCAAAGCACGGCCCGGCACGAAACTTTTTGGGCCGTGCCGGCCCGGCCCGATAGCCGTGCCGTGCCGGGCCTGAGAAGCCGGCACGACGGGCCGCCCGGCACGGCACGGAAGTGGCCCGAAGTGAGTGTGAGTGGTGAGCCTGGCGCCTTGGCCCAACCTCCAGTGAGCCGTGAGCGTGTGAAGACCCTCAAGACCGTGACCAGTCCCGAGTCCCCCGAGCCCCGATCGGCCGATCCCTAATTCTGAAATCCCTAGCTAGCCCAAAACCCTATCCTGGATGGAAGCGGTAGCGGCATCGACGACCTCGTCCAGGATGGAAGCGGCGGCGGCGGCATCGACGACGACCTCGTCCACACAAGCTGGATGGTGGCGGAGGCGGCGGCCTCGTCCAGCAAGAAGCGGCGGCGGCGACGTCCATGAAGGCGGCGGCGGCGTCCATGGAGGCGACGGCGACGAACTCCGCTGTACGCGATGCAGAGCAGCGACAGGTACGAGGTACCTTGCGACTCGCGAGTGGCGAGTTAGATCCATGGCCTGTTGGCTGTTAGCCTTCCGTCCTCGGTCCTCCCCCTCTATTGAATCATGCAGTCATGCTCCAAGCCTCCAACGGTCTTGAAATCCTCGTTTTCTGATTTTCTCCTCTCGTCTTGAAACCTCTCGAACCCTCCCAGTCCCCGATGGCCCGATATGGCGACTAGCCGACTACTACAGTAAATGCTTACGCTCAGGCGCTCAGCCCCCGAGCCCCGCCGAATCGGCCGATCCCCAATTCTGAAATCCCTAGCTAGCCCAAAACCCTATCCTGGATGGAAGCGGCGGCGGCATCAACGACGACCTCATCCACACAAGCTCGATGGTGGCGGAAGCGGCGGCCTCGTCCAGCAAGAAACGGCGGCGGCGGCGTCCATGAAGGCGACGGCGACGAACTCTGTTGTACGCGATGCAGAGCAGCGATAGGTACGACTGTACGAGGTACCTCGCGACTCGCGAGTGGCGAGTTAGATCCATGGCCTGTTGGCTGTTAGTCTCCCGTCCTCGGTCCTCCCCCCTCTATTGACTCATGCAGTCATGCTCCAAGCCTCCAACGGTCTTGAAATCCTCGTTTTCTGATTTTCTCCTCTCGTCTTGAAACCTCTCGAACCCTCCCAGTCCCCGATGGCCCGATATGGCGACTAGCCGACTACTACAGTAAATGCTTACGCTCAGGCGCTCAGCTCATCTCTGACCTTTGGCCATTGGATTTGGGTATATGCACTTCGGGGGCTATAAAATCCATTTGTTAGTTGTTACTTGTTATTTCTCTAACTCTCTCATCTCTGGATTCTGGAACCCCAAACCTCTACACTATGCTAGAGAAGAAGAAGAAGAAGCTAGTTAGAAGAAGCTAAGTGTGACATTTGGCATAGTGTAATCTATATATATTGTCTCTGTGTTGTTTCTTGGCATAGTGCACAAAGCCTCTGTGTTTTAATCTATATGTATTGTCTCTGTGATGTTTCTTGGCATAGTGAACATTCTGGTGTTGTACTTATTTTGATCTTTCAGCCGCTGGCTTGATGCTTACCTGTTTTCCCAAGTACAGACATTCATTTACTTGTGATCAGTTTAAGATATAATCTAGTGCTTACTTGTTGCTGTTTATTACCAGCTTTTGATCATTTATTTACCGCATTTTGTTGTTGTTTATCACCAGCTTGTGATCAAGCCATCAGCCGCATTGCCAAGTACACTTAATTCTCTGCCTGTACCAGCTTTTGATCATTTCGTGCCGTGCTTTCGGGCCGTGCCGTGCCCAGCTTTTGGCTGTCCGGGCCGACCCGGCACGGCCCGAAGTGTGGACAGGGCCGTGCCAGCCCATTACACGGCGGCCCGAGGCACGACGGGCCCGTGCCGTGCTGGCCCAGTATGGCCCAATTCCCAGGACTATATATGAGGGAGTAAAAGCTAACTCACGCAAAAAAAACTATTCAATGCGTCCGGGGTATGTCAAACCTATCGCCCAGATAATGCCAACCACAGTTCAGCAAGTTTAACAGGACAAGACACCTCTCATAATGGGGTACTGCTCTTACGCCAGTTTTTACAGACATTGGTTAGCCCAGCCTTCTCCTCGTATAGCAAATTTGCACCGGTTTCAATATAAACATGAGAATGGATGCAAGAAGCCTTCCTTGAGCGCTTATAGCACTCAAAGGTCTGTAGGTATCGTCGACCTCACACAAACAGAACAAAGATCAACTAAAAAGGCCACATACTTTATCAATAGATGGAGAAATTTGAGTCTGCATGATTCACAGCTAATCATAAAACCGGAACCGGTAAAGATGTGTATGAATAATCTGAGCCCCGACATGGGTGTATACTTGCAAGGACTGAGGCCAATTACATTTGAAGACTTAGCCTCTAAGACACGGACATGAAGAATTATATGAGCCTCGTTGCCAGTAAATCAAAAGGGTTCAACAAGTCCATTGAAAATAATGGTCAGCGTGACAAGCTTCCTACCAAGCCGAAACATATGCAAGCAATGAAAACAACTGCGAGGGTTCCACAATTCAAATTTGGTGTAGCTGCGACAAGAATCCAAGATACAAGACAAGAGCAAGCTCGGAGGAGACCTACCCTCATTCAACGCTGAAGTAAAAAAATACTCCTTCCTAAATGTAGAAGAAAAATATCAGTTTAGGGGTTTGCGAGAATTAAACCTCATAGAACTCACAAAGCCGAAAAGCCGAAACAAGCTGGCAGGGTGGATGAGACAAATTATTGCCATTATCATCGCATTCTAGGTCATACACAATGTTTTGTGGCAAAGAATATCATACAAAATTTTATTGAGGATGGGACAGTCGACGCATATCTCCTCAAGAGCAGGGACAATCGATGCATATCTCCTCAAGAGTTTCAAAAAGGGAAAGAAAGTGGTTGCAACAAACGTTGCCACCTTCCAAGGTGATTTGTTGAATTGTGCATCTTGTAATATGGTGACGGCTCATAACCATGTGAAACTAACGCAAAAATATGATCCTTTGATTTTTATTTGGTCACACACCCTATAATGGCCAACAATGAGGTGTTTTCCATCGAGGTGCCCGCGCCACCAGGTCCAGACCGTCAGTATTCCAAAGAATCCAAGGCGGGCAGTGACAACAAGGAAGCCATAAATCTACTTGAAGTGGGCCGGTACTATATTTATTTCATTCTTGAATTGGGACATCATAAACGAAAAAAAAAAAAAACTAGTGAGGCTATTTCCTCTATCAAAACCAGAACATCTCTCGGTCTCGATGGCGAGTCGCACACTCATGCCCTTTAGGCTCTTTCCATCGGCACATCCCGTGTCACCACCCAACGACGCATCATCTTCTTCCTCATGCCCCTCCTCCTCTAACTTCCCGCCTTGCCTCCTCCGTTTCTACATATTGCCCCCGTGTGACCACCACCATGACGTCGCTTGTGGCCATGCATGCATGATGCCATCTCCACCGTGATCTGCATCCGTCAGTCGCTCGTGCATGCATCGCGTCCACCGCTGCTCGCGCGGCCTGACGTTACCATGCGATTGCTCGCATGCATGCAGTTACTTTCCCCGCAGAGTTGCAGGGAGGGGACGAGAGAGCGTCGATGTGGATGATAAAAGGATTGGTATTTTTAAGTATGACTTATATTTTTATATAATGAAACTAAATTTTTGAATAAGACGAATGGTCAAAGGCGTGTTCAAAAGTCAACGGCGACTTCTTTTTGTGACCGGAGGTAATTTTTTTATGAATAACTCCAAATTTATGACACAAAAGTAATCGGGGCGCCTTCCCTGGGTGTCGGCGTGGTCACAGCGTGGCTTAGGTGATCGCCGGCGATCGTGTCACCGGAATGGTCGGCTTGGCCGGGGGTGGGAGGAGGAAGAGATAAGGAAGAAGTATATGAACCCGTTTGCTTTGTTTTTATAAATTAGAGTAAAATACACGGGCAGTCCCTAAACTATTAGTCGATTCTCATCTATATCCCCAATCTATGAAACTGCAGTTTTGGGTCCCTAATCTTTTTAACTGGATCCGCCCCGGTCAAAACTTGCCACATGACAACCCTAGAGCTGACATGGCGCTGACATGTCACGTGAAATAGTTTTAAAATGGGGAATCATTAAAAAAACATAAAATACGTGGAAATTATTTTAAAATCCATTTCAAAAAGAAAATTCATTAAAATATGGAAAAATTATTTTAAAAATCATAAAAATAGAAAAACAGGGAAAAAATGAATATCATTAAAAACATATAGAAAATATCAAAAGAATAATAAAAATATGAGAAAATCATTAAAAAAATGAGAAATCAATAAAAAAAGCATAAAAAAGCATAAACATATTAAAAAGAAACATAAAGACAATGTGGTCGCCTTTAATCCCTCTATAGTTGTAAGCGCAAGACCTCTAACATCGTGGCGTATGGTAGCCCTCAAGTGCTATTTTTTTCTAATTGTTTTACGAATCTTCCTAATTGTTTTACTATTTCCCGTATTTTTTATGATTTCTGAATTTTTTAAGGATTTTTTTCTAAATTTTTTAAGTAATTTATGTGACATGGACGGCCTTGTCAGCGCCATGTCAGCTCTAGGGATGTCACATTATAGTTTTAGACCGAGACGAACCCACCTAAAAAGATTAGGGACCCAAAACTGCAGTTTTATAGATTGGGGATCTGGATAAGAATCGACTAATAGTTTAGAACCGCCCGTGTATTTTACTCTAAAAATTATATATATTTATTTCTAAAATATTGTGTGAGAGAGATATTTAACTGCACATGAATTTCAATACACAATCAGGGTTTGAATAAACTCAAAAATTTCTTGACCATACATAGACACATTTCTCATCGGAGCATCTCTCGAATAGGAGTGGCAACGGGGACATTTCCCGTCAAGGAGTGCTTCCTCGTCCCCGTTCCCGCAACCCATAATTTTCCCCATCATTGTATCGGGGATCAAAATTCCCCGTCCCCATCTCCGTTCGGATGGCGGGGCCCCGTCGGGGGCCCATTCCACGAAAATTACACACAAGGGAAAAACGCTTATCACTATTTTTACCCTAGAATCATATCGAGAGAAAAGAATCATATAATGAGTATGCTTTGGAGATTTGATTGATGCATACATGAAAATATAGATATAATGGGTTAAATGACATTTTTTGCGGTCTAACAATTCAAATAGAGTAAACTAATTTCAGGTACTCAACCGGGTCCCCGTCGGAAACTTTTCCCTGTCCTGCCATCCCCGACGAGGAATAATTTTTTCCCTTTTATATCCTGCAGTGGTTGACTTCTCCCTATATCCGTCTCTTAACAGAGATGAATAACTTATAACAGATCCCTATTGTCACCCCCTGCTCTCAAGCCAGATTAGCCATCATCGCAGCCAGCCAATGATTGATCACGCTCACTCCTCCCTCGTTGCCCACGCGGATACAGGTTAGACTATTATTGTCCATACTCCATCACGCGTTCCATGCCCCATTACACTACACCGGTGCACTGTGTCACTGTGCACACCATACGCGTATACATGCCGAAGCATCGTGACACGCGAGCCCATGATTCGGTGGTTGGCATGTACTCTACCATAGATTAACCCACGTTTTCTCTTCATCGCTCCGCACTCGATCGCTTTCTCTGCTTCCACATGATCCATGCATGATGTCCTAGCTCCTTCTGCCATGCATATCAGCATATACACAACGGTACGTACGTACACCGTCAATGCGCTGGGCACGCCACATTTCTTATTGTGTGTGCATACTTTTTTTTTTTCCTTGAAAGGCGGTGTGTGTACCTATCTTGGTTGAGGGATCCAAATCCCCAACTGTAATGCAGAGACTAGAGAGATACTATGACCATATATTTATATATGGGCCCATCTCTGTTGGACCCAATATGACAATGGCGATATTTTTTTCAACCATATGGCGGAGGATCCGCAATTCTTAGTTGAGGGCTGTATATGCATGCAGCTGGATACATTGGTGTGTACCAAAGAGAACACACTTTGCTTGTGCCTAGATACTTTAGAGTTTGGGGGCGACAGTAGGATGTTGTAAGACCCTGACAAGCAACCCTAACGGACTTATTCTCTTCGTTTTGTTTTCTTCCGCTCTTTCCCTAGGTATGCTTCATCCATAGGACGCGTGCTGCATCTTCTCGACTGTGATTCATGAAGCTCCAATGGGCATTCTTTATGGCCGCATCGTCATTCTGAGTAAGGTCGTCAGATTTGATGCGGTTACAGTTGGTAGTGACAAAAACAACCAAATCTAGATGATGGTTTCAATAGTGGTCGAACCCTGCAACGACAGTGAGTAACAAAATGGCGTTGAAGTGCCGATCCAGAGAGAAGTCTTAATTTCTGGCTTTCTTATCCAGATTCAATGGTGGTGATGCCCATGGGTACCATTGCCTTGCTGCAGACATCGTTAAGGGGCATGGGTCTTTGTATTGGTTTGTCTCTTGGTTTGTTGATATAATGGGTGACTTTGCGGTGAAGTTTGAGTTATTACACTTGGTTTTGGCTAGTTAACACTGCTACTCAATATTAGTTGTTTCGATCATCGCCCCCTTTATCACTAAATCATTTTGGGTGCTGTGAGAAAATTTAGGAATTTTTTTAGGAAAAGAGAAGATTTTGGATTGACTGCTCTTATATATGAAATCATAGATAGAGGTTAATGATCATTTTCTATGTGAGGATGGTCATAATTACATTGTTATGATTTTTGGATCGTCTAGTTGTTGTAAGATAAGTTTTTTTTGTTGATTGCCTTAGTGTGACAATTGTTTGCTATTTCGCTTTGGTTTAAAGATTTTTCATAAGCATTTGTATTGGTTGTATGCATCCCTAGTGGTGCCCGGGGAGGGTGCTCTAGTGATCATCGACGAGAGGGAAGGGGTGGAGAGGGGTATGTGTTGATGATGCAGAGCAATGGGGAGGTCCTATTTATAGGTGTGGGTGAGCGGTGGTGACGGGAGGCAAAACCCAACGGATTTGAGCAAACCACGGCGAGCAATCCATGGCAGACGACGATGTTCCAGGGGTGGGGATGCGTCATAATAAGTCGGAGGCGACAAGAGGGTTATGGAGAGGTCGGTCCCATGGATGGAGAGGTTCGGAAACAGCAGCAACATGCGATTCTAGTAGCGTGGGGTGGCCGAGGCGGCGCCACTGGTGGATTGGGAGTGGTGGCGCGGTTGGAGGGAAGAGTTGTGGGCGCCATTGGATTAGATCTAGAAGGATCAATTTGGACCGTTGGCTACCACTTGATGCACCTAAAACGGATGACGTCGAAGGTGCATTCCTGAAACGGAGGGCGTATTCAAAGGTTTCTGAAAATGAAAAAGGGCTTAAATGAATTTTCAGAAAATGGTTTTGGTTTTGGAAATTTGTAGAAAACCGCAGGAAGTTTAGAAAAATGTGAGATAGGATTCGATAAATTCAGAAAAATGAGGAGATTTGAATATGGAAAAACTTTTGATATTTCATGGGATATATTTCCCTAGAAAATTAGAATAAGGTATTTCCCTTAAGATAAAATAAAAACTTGCTTTGGAAAAATTCCCAGAAAATTGGGGAAGTTTCTAGGGACTTGAAATGACTATTGTAAAAAATTTCATGCTAAAATTTGGGTATGTCACAAATGAGGTGTTCAACGGATAGAAAAAAGTGCACGTCCGAGGAATCTACATAGGACATAGGAGTTACTACCACTTGAAAAAGTTCACGTGATACAATCAAAACAGCTATCTCTATGAAGGAAAAGTCTATTTTGCACCTTAAACTATGGTGCTTCATCTACTTAACGCTCGAACTACAAAACTAGATGTTCTATCCTGTGAAATTGATAAAAGATGCAAATAAACCCCTAGGGGATGGTTTTGCCATTTGGCCATCCACATAAGTAGTTTTTCCACCGTGTAATCATACGTGAAATCACATGCGTTAAAACATAGCCACATCAGCGGGCGCACATGCCATGTCATCTCTTCTTCTACCTCACTCCCCCTCTCTCCTCCTAGATCTTGCTCTCTCCCGGCCCCTTCTGACTATACATCTCCCACTCATTCTCCCATCTCCTCGCCGAGCCGCATTTCCACCAAGCGTTGTTGCCGGCTCATCATGTGCTCCAATCCGACAACGCAAAGGTGAGGCCCCGGAAAAATGAGGACGCATTCACGCCAATGGAACCATGGTGGGACCCGAGGAGGGTGCGTGGTCCTTGGCGAGGAGGCCGGTGGTAAGATCCCTTGAAGCGGCAGTGGCGACGGCAACGGAGAAGTGGATGGAGCCGGAAAGGAGAAGATGGGAGTGCAACTTGGTGGCCTCTCTATGGCTGCACTAGAGGGAGGTTTTTGGTGGAGGAAGGTAGGAGATGGCGGCGGGCCATATATGGTGGCACGATATGGTGACCGATGGAAGAAGGGAGGAGATGGCGGTGTTGATTTGGAGGCCACAGGGGCACTGCTGCATGCAAGGAGACGGTGGCGCTAGAGGGAGGCCATCGGCGGGGAAGCGAGGAGATGGTCGTCGTCGGCATGCATCTCGATCTTGGTACCATTGACCCCAGCTTGCTGTTGCCATCTCAATCTTGCCGGTCGCTGACCCAGCTTGTCGTCGCCTCCACCTAGATCGCCGTTGTACGTTGTTAGATTGCCACGGGCCAAGCCTCCTTGCTCGGGGGTCGGAAGGAGTGGGTACGGTGGCACGGTGATGGATGAGAGAGAGTTCGGAGAGGGAAGAAGATGTCTCACCTACATGTGGGGTCCTGCCACGTCGTATGTTTGTTTCGTAGTTAACGGGTTAAGTACACAAAATACCATAGTTAAGCCTAAAACAAACTTTTCCTTCTACGAATAAAACTGACTCATGTGTTGAACCCAGAAAATTTCCCATTTATTTGGCTGGTTCTAGTTGTCCAATTCATTTTTCAGGAAAATAAAAGTTCAGAAAAAAAGTATTCAGATTTCTGATACGCAAGCGAGATAGGGCGACATATACGGTGGACAATAAACATTTCCTCGGCTTTCCTTGACTTCTCCCTCACCGACGATTACAAACTGCCCCGAAAAGGACACAGCAAATATGTGGATCCGAGTCAGAAGTTCCAAATAAAAAAATTGAGGAGCAATACACGTTAAACAAACAAAAAGAAATCCAGCTCGTTCTTGCCACCGCTTCGTGATCTGTCGCTGACGCGGCATCCCCTCCCAGTCCGGCCAGTTCGCCCGATGGCCTCACCCGTCAGCTACACGCACCCACGATAAGATCTATCCATCTATTCCTCCTAAAATATAAAACGCATTTTGATTATAAAAAGTGAATCCACGTGAACTTTGATTAACAAAACAAATAGTTTAATTATATATATTTAAGCATACGGAACATGTATCTATATAGTTTTGTATTTCAAATTACCTTCGATACGTTATTATTTTATAGCAATTAACAACATATAAAAAAATTAATGATCAAATTATACATCTAAAGTTTTTCAAATAAAAATACGCTATGTGAAAAAAGAGAACGGAGGGAGTATTTATTTATTTATTATTATTATATTAAAACAAAGTTAAATGAAGCCACCACATTAAGAGCAGGTACAACGGTTGAAACAGTAATTGTCTCTAACTATTAACATGTCACTCAGAAAGAATACTGGAGATAATATATATAATGGTAGAGATGGATGCACGTTTTGTTAGGTTATTTGTTCACATACAAAGTTTATTAATTCTCATGTATCGTCAACTTTCTTTAGAAAGAGCTCAAATGTTAATGGATGTTCTCTTCTTCAACTCATCAATTAGCTGATATGTCACTGCTTAGAGATGACTTGTAGACTATTGAGGTGGATTGTTATACATGCTCTAATTCTAAAATAATAGAAAATTTCACATTAATCGGAGAGAAAAGATGGTATCGTCTATAATTATGGTCTGAATTACTATGGTTTAGATTAAAAATATATAATAATAAAATTAATGTAATTTAGAATAAGTTAATATGAAAGCGTTGCTCGTTACGTTAAAGCTAATCTTTAATCCTTTTCACACTACATGTTTCATCATTTGCTTAATGGATGCTTCCCCATAGGCCATAGGCCTATACCTTTCCCACCCGCGTGTTCTATATAAAAAACGCATCCTCTTAGCTGTTCCTGATCTCCCTCTCTCTCATTTCAACTGTGCTAGGATCTTCGTTGTTAATGCCAACGTGTTCTTGTTCTTGATTGCATAAGAACAGAAGATCGAGAAATCCATAGAGCTTTTTCTTGAGAATCATGGCGTTTAGCGTCACGGATTTCGAGGCTCTCCGGCCGTCGCCGCCCGACGTGCGGGTCGTCACCTCGGACGGGAGCAGCACCGCCGCGCACTCCTCGGTTCTTGTAAGACGAAGGCTGATGCTGCTTTGATTCTCTCTTAAGCGCTCGAGCTTCGGACATGGATGGATTCTGATCTTTTGTTTCCTCCATTTGTGGAAACTGACGTGATGGTGAAGGCCTCGGAGTCGCCGGTGCTGGAGCGGATGATCGAGCGCGCGCGGCGCCGGTGGGACGAAGACTGCACCGTCCGCGTCCTCGGCGCCTCCGCCGCCGCCGTCGCCGCCTTCCTCCGCTTCCTCTACTCCCCGAGGTGGTAGTGGTAGCCGCAGCACGCAAAGGCGTGACCTTTCCTCTCCTCTTTCGTGGCTGCTCGTGGCTAAGTTGTTCGCCGGCGGCGGCGGCGCCGTGATGCAGGGAGGCGGCGCGGGAGTGGGAGGCCATGACGATGGGCGCGCACGGGGAGGCGGTGCTGGCACTGGCGCACGCGTACCGGGTGGCGTGGCTGAAGCGGCGGGCGGAGGAGGCGGTGGCGGCGCGGTTGGCGGCGGAGCACGCGGTGGACGCACTGAAGCTGGCGGCGCTCTGCGACGCGCCGCGGCTGCGCGTGCGGTGCGTGCGCCTCGCCGGCAAGGACCTCGCCGCCGTCGAGCGGTCCGAGGGCTGGCGCTTCGCCACACGCCACGACGCCGGGCTCCAGCTCCACCTGCTCCAGCTTCTCCACGACGCTGGCCAGAGGAAGGAGAGGTGGGAGAGGGAGAGGGCGTCCCAGGACGTGTACCGGCAGCTCGGCGACTCCATGGCCGCTCTGGAACACGTCTTCTCCGGCGAGGGGTCGCAGTGCTCGTGCTGCACCGGCGATGTCAGCGATGCCCGCATGCGGCAGGGTCTCCTGCAGCTCATGAGGCACTTCGCCGGGTGCGGCAATAAGGGCGGCGCCGGCGCCGGCGGCTGCCCGCACTGCCGGCGCATCTTCCAGCTCCTCCGGCTACACTCCTCCGTCTGCGACCGCGCCGACGGCGAACCTTGCAGGGTTCCCCTATGCAGGTAACGCAGACGAATGATGTCAATCGTGCCAAAATCCCTTTTTTTTTTTCTGTCACGTTTGGCTTTGGTCAAATTGCAAGACAGTGACGTGACGAATGAACATGGAGATCTGAAGCACCAACTAATCATTCATGAAAGCTCATGTTTTCTTTACCAATGCTCCATATGTTATACAGTTTAGGGACCTTATTGTCGAGATCATATTATTCATAATCTAAAGTGCACTTCTTTTCCCCATTCCAACAGCAATCTAAAGATGAAGATGCAAGCAGAGGAGGTGGACAAGACATGGAGGCTCCTTGTGAAGAAGGTGACAAGGGCCAGAGTGATGTCTACTCTGGTCAACAGGGAGATGCCGGAGATTGTAAAGAAGTCATGGGAGAAATACAGCACCAGGAGTAGAGTGGCCAAATTCAGATAGAAAACAGTAGATGATAAAAGACCCAAAAAAACATAGTTGCAATCTGGGGCATAGTTTTGCTGTGTTCCTTCTGCAATTTTAGAGAGAAGGAATGCTGAAATTACATAAAACAGTACAGTACAAATGTACAATACAGTACAGACAAACTTCAGTTTGTACCTTGTTACATTCGTCGTATTTTTATTGCTGCAAAAAACATTCGTCATAAATTTTGCTAAACGCGACGGATAGATGAGTTACGTTGTGCTTTTTTTTTTTGAAGCAAAAATGTGCACACAGCTACAAGTTCAGCTGTTTTACTTATATGTTTTCGGTTGTTCTTTCGGAAGCCGCTGTGAAAAAAGCTTCATAGTTCTAGAACCTACCTGCCTCGTTTGAACTATGTCATTTACAATAGCTGAGCTGAATGAATAAGTTGGTTGAGCTGAAATTTTAAACTATATTTCAATAGAGTTTTCAATATGATTTTCAAAACTAATCCACTTCCATTATGTCATTTTTAAGAGTTTTTAGTTGTGGCTACATGGTAGAGAGAAGGTAAACTTCAACTAGCAAAGCGTTTAGCTTTTCAATTGGTTTAGGCCTCATCCTTAAGCCTAACTGTTAAGCCTAAGCTTAAGTTGAAACTAACATGTTGTTAACCACCAAGGGCAAAGAAGAAGAATTAGATGAAGAATAATGCTAGAAGCTTCCAGTTTCTCAAACTCCCAAACATTTTTGTAGTACACAAATAGTTATAGTTAGTAGTTAGTACCATATCATGTAAAAAAAGGACAGCATATTTAGGGGGTTGGCAACGATTTGGTGAGCACAAGACTCGTGTTATGGACTTGAAAACCAATTTACCAAACATCACCGACTGCCTCTGAATTTGACTTTGCTGAAGATTTTATTTTTTGAGCGAACTGCAAAAAGAGCTTGCCGTGGTTAACAATTCAACCGAGAGTACTATAACCATCACATTAATGATCTTTGATATGTGATCCGTACTGGGAGGAACAAGTGACAAGTGACAAGTGACGGCAGATGGCATATCTATGCACCAAACTAAGCCGTACCGGACCATCTGAATATCATCTGATAAGTCTGCGTAAATACGTGATCAAACTGTCAAAGGCCTAATTATTGCCTTGCATGAACCTAGTCAAATTGTTCCTAAAAAAAAGAACCCTAGTCGAATACGAAGCCCTAGATAAACCATGTGATTGTCACTATGATCAATGCCCCCTTTTGGTTTTCGCAATGCAGCAAGGGTAAGGACCAGTGTGAAATATATGATAGTTATAGGACCACGCTGCAGTCGCCAGTCGCCATCTGAAAATCGTTCATCAGGAGGGGTGTGTTGCGTCGATGCTATTCCAAATGGGAACAGGTGGACTTGAAATGCTTCAATTTTATTCAAAAAAAAATCTTCAAATCTCACTAGTCAACACATCCTGCAGAAGGTACTTGCTCTACTATAAATGATGAGCACAATCCAGCAGATACAGTCATCCGAGAACGTGTTGGTTGGATTGCAAATTCTCCATCATGTCGCAGTTCCACTGTGCTTGGTATTTTCACAAGCTAAGCTATACCAATTCTTCAACAGCTCTCAACTTCTGAAGTCTGAACTTTCATGTAACTGTTGCCCTGTAGAGTTCAGAGAGAAAAACCACATGGTAAACCGGCTTCATTTTTTGAGCTGTCATAGTACAACAGCTTCATCATAAATACGAAGTACAAAGCTAAAAATACCTTGATACTCCTTACAATATAAGACAAAATGAAACCATCTGTACCTCTATAACTGCATACTACATTACTACTATATATGATCGTATCCTAATATGGTCAAGGGGCAAAATTTGTGCGCAAATTACTACGCACTAGGGACCAGAAAGATCAGCTAGCGTCAGATCATCTTCTCCGTTTGTAAGCAAGCTCCAAGCTAAGGATCCAACCGGTTGTTTCTCGGCGTGTGCCGCCGCGCGTGGGTGTAGTCCTTGGTCATGAACCACCTCATCTTCTTCCTCTCCTCGGCCCATTCCTTGGCGTGCTGCCTTCTGCCATGGAACCCAGCAGCAGCTGCGCCTTCTCCTTCCACAGAAGAGAAGGATTTCAGTCTTCAGTGACAGAAAAGTGAATGATCCTGGCAAGTGGCAAGATAAACGGAGCTAGTAAACCAACAACAGCAATGGCTAGCTACTTACCTACAAGACCTTGCTGATGAAGCGAGGACGTGAAGCTCAAGAGGAAGACCAAGGCAACCAGGCTCACAAGACCAAGGAACTTCATTCTGCCTGCTCTTTCTGCTCTCACTCTGAGCAGGTGCTTCTTTCAGGGTGTATATATATATCGGCCAGGAAGTGCTCATGCCAGAGCATTTCAGCACAGCGTCAAAAGTGGAAGGGCAGGAAATCTTTGTTTGGTTTTCAGTAGAGTTCTTCCTTCCGAGTACAATTACCTCTATCCTTCCACCTCTCTTGCTTGGTCTCGACGTTTGGCTTAGTTATTAGTCTTCCAACAACTGCATGTCATTCGAGACGAATCTCTTGTTTCTGGAGCCCATCGGTTGGCTAATAAAAATCCAAGTCTTTTCACCTTGTGAGGCCAAGAGCGGCAGCTGCATGCATTCAGAGCTTCCCGACGTACGACGTCTTGCCATGCAGCCTCTGCTCGCTCAACCAAGCAAAACCACATGCTGTTTGGCTTGCTCCAGCACACGCACTAGGAGGGGCGCTGATTGTAGTCAGGAAGGACGTGGTGTTCTTTTGAATCGACGAATGGTAGCTGAGAATTGTTTAAGCTACATGTATCCTAGCTGCTTCCAATGAACGTTGGTTGTAGTTTGTTTGAAGGGAAATCGATGTAATTAATATTCTTAATAATGAAAGAAATGAAAGAGAGAAACTTTTCAGCCTCTGCACAAACTATAGATGTATACGACTATTACAAATGTTTACTACTAAAAGTTTTAAAACAAAATAAAACAAAACAATAAACATTGTCACGCTAAGACAAGTAATGAGAAGAAAACAAAAAAGAAAGAAACTACTTTTGCCTCATAACAAGCAGGCAAACAAACATCTTGACCGTTGTAATTCTAAACATCCTCACATAGAAGATGATCACCGCATGGGATTCTTCTCCAATTTTACAAGAGCGGTCAATTCCATAATCTTCTCACAAACATCCAATAAGATTTGCGAGAAAGAGGACGACGGTCAAAATAAATAGCGTTGAACATGGAGTTCCATTGGAAAAAAAAGATTGATTGGCATTGCATGTAAGGGTTTTTGGATACGCTGGCTTGGCCTATTGTGGACAGCTCGTCATATTTGATCCAACTGCCAAAACCCTTCGTGATAAGATGGGAATTTGGAATAACACAAAAGAAGATCGAGATGGATCAGGTTGGGTCCAGGTCAAGCCTCGACCCAACTCGACTCAGCATACACCAAGGAACCCGAATACTTCTCCCCCACCCAGACCTGACCTGACCTGACCTGACCTAACGGTTCCGCGCGGTCATGCCTCAGCTCGACCTGAGAGAGAAGAACTCAGTGAGCTAGCTGAAGGCGATGATGAGCTGAGTGCTCACGTGGTGCGCCGGGAAGGTAGTTGCTGCCACAATGGAGAGCCTCCGTCCCCGTGCCATCGACCGCCATGAGAGTGATCCATAACCATGCCGTCGACCGTCGCGAGGTGTAGTCGCTGCTTTCCTTCTTCACGCGCTGCTCCCCTGATTTGTACCGGCCGCGCAACTGAGACAAGAGGCGGTAAATCGAGTAGACAAGACCGAGGTCTTGTTGTTTTCCGTTCAAATCAACTGAAAAGAATTGTAAAAAGTTATTACACCTTAAGAGAGGCCGTAGAAAGTAAAAGAATTGGAAAAAATATTTTAGGAGTTCTAAGAAGAACGACTTCAAACTTCACAAAAAATAGCACAAAGTGTTACATCGTTTGACTTGTGCAAAAATGACAAATTTACATTAAGAGAGTTTAACTTTAATTTAATCTGTAAAGAACAAGGCCTGAGAAACAAGAAAGAGTCATAGAGGTGGGTCGAGTTGGATTGGGTTGAGGTAGAAACTAACCTGGACCCAACCTTGGTGGATCAGGACCTGACCCGACCTCCACTTGGCTACCAAGTCAAGGACAAAACCTAGCGGGGAGGGTTAAAATCTAGAACTCTATGTACCATCGAGGAGGAGGAGAAAAAACTCTGAAGACAACTTGAGACCTATTTAAAATGCCAAACTTTTTCTTAATTTATGAGGGAATTTCTTCTATGGAATTTCTACGTTCTAAATTTTAGTTGGTGCAGCTAGGTTTGCAGTTTCGTACGATTTCAATTGAAATTTGTGGGATTTCAACGTTTTCGTCCACACCAACATCGAATCTCATACCCTAAATCGCTCCAAATACAAAATTTTAAGTTCAAATGCAAAATCAGAGAAAAGGGAAAATTTTAAAGATTTCATCCAAGTTTCAAACATTCTCTTCCGGTGGATCAAGCATGTTCTAAGTCATTTTTTTCTTGATTTTCTTTTTTTTTTACACTTTGACTTTTTGTTGTTCCTTTTTCCCGATGTTGAAGTCAATAATAAAAAATTCTCGAATTCAACTTTGTTTATCAATTTCAAGTTTTTAAAGGCATAAGTCAAAAGCGCTCAAAGTTCAATTTCAACAAGTTTTTAGATGAATATAATCCGGCATCTACATCAGAGATCTATACAACCATAATCTTAGCAGATAGGTCCTCGATAGCAGGCTTAGAAAAAAAAATGTTGTTTGGTTGACTGCACTAAGAAGAAAATGGCATGGAGAAAATCAAAAGAGGGATGAAACATTTTAAAAAATAAATTCTAGAAAATCAAAATAACAAAAAATCAATTCTGAAAATAAAAAATTCAAAAGAAAGTCTCATAAATAAATAAATTCAAAAATGAAAATTTAAACTTTTAAAATTTATATGGCAAGTGTGGTATCGTTTTGTTCAAAAAAAAATATCAATAACCCATTTTTAAATCGATTTGGCAATCGAAAATACTAATCAAAAGATATAGCAAATAAATAAATCAAATGTGTCGCGTATGTGGTTGTTGCTGGATCCGCGGAGCCTGGCTCGAGGAAACGTCTAATTTGATCGCCGGAGGGGTTAATTGCACCTGAAGAGCATGGTTCAGATGGGTGAGAAGACAACCAAATACCCTAGTTTTGTATCTCTAAATGCAAAACTCCTTGGATGCAGACACCAATTGTCCAAACCCTCCATGATAAAACGAGAACTTGGAATAACGTAGAAGAAGATTGAGATGGATCAGGCCGGGTTTGGGTCAAGCCTCGACCCAACTCAACTCGGCCTACACCAGAGAACCCAAATACTTCTCCGTTCTCCCCCACCCATACTTGATCTGACCTAACGATGCCTTGGTCATGCCTCAACCTGAGAGAGAAGAACTCAATGAACTAGCTGAAGAGTTGAGTGCTCACCGTGGTGTGTCAGGGAGGGAGCTACTACCACCATGAAGAGCATCCATCGCCGCACCGTCGACCGCCATGGGAGTCATAGATGCCATGCCGCCGACCACCCCGAGGAGCAGCCTCCACTTTCCTTCTACATGTGTCACTCCCCTGATCTCTACCCGGCTGCACCAAAGAAAGGGGACGAGGTGGTACTCTAGAGTGAGGATCCTAGGGAGACGAGTCTAGGGTTTGGAGGGGATCACTGGACTTAGGGAATCAAGGGGAGGGGAATAGGGGGACTTGAGACGAGAGGCGGAAAATTAGGGAGACAAGACTGAGGCCTCGTCCTTTTTAGTTGAAATCAACCGAAAAGTACAATATAAAAAAGGTGTGACACCTCAAGAGAGACCGTGAAAAAGTCAAAAATTTATAAATATATTATTTTAGAAGCTCTAAGAAGAACCACTTCAAACTCTACAAAAATGACTAGAAAGTACTACATCATCTGGCTTGTGCAAAAATAACAAATTTACAACGCTAGCGTTTTATTCTAATTTAAGCTGTAAAGAACAAGCCCTGTGAGACAAAAACAGAGGCATAGAGGTGAATTGAGTCGGTTCGAGTCGAGGTACATCGGGACCCATCGCAGAGGGTTGAAATATAGAACTTTATGTACCAAAGAGAAGAAGGAGAAAAACTTCGAAGACATCTTGAGACTTATCTAAAATGCCAAACTTTTTCTTAGTTTTTGTGAAAATTTCTCCTTTAAAATTTCTATATTATAAATTTTAGTTGGTGCTAGCTAGGTTTGCAATTTCACAGGTTTTCGATTGAAATTTGTGGGATTTCAATGTTTTAGTCCACGCCGACATCGGATCTCATACCCTAAATCGCTCCGAATACAACATTTTATGTTCAAATGCAAAATCAGAGAAAAGGGGAAATTTCAAAGATTTTATTCACAATTTCAAACATTTCCTTCTGATGGATCAAGCATGTTCTATGTCGTTTTTTCTTAATTTTTTACGCTCTTTGACTTTTTAATGTTTCTTTTTTCTCAATCTTGAAGTCAGAACATCGCCAATAGTTCCTCTATACCACTATGAATAGTGTTTTGCAGGGTGGTTCGAATAGACTGTCGGGGATGCTCTCGATGATAAAAATTTTCAAATCCAACTTTGATTATCGATTTAAAGTTTTTAAAGTTACAAGTCAAAGCGTTCAAAGTTTAATTTCCACAGTTTTTTTTAGATAATGAAATATAATCCGGCCTCTGCATCAGAGATCTGTGCAACCACAATCTTTTAGAAACTCGATGACCAACCTTTGAGGTTTGGCTCGACTCTGGTCGGGAAGATCGCTCGAGCTCGGCTTGCTTGCAGCCTACCCCTCTCAAGTCGAGAAAATTGAGTTTTTGCCATTTGAAACGTTGCCGCTTGCAAATTTGCCACTCTTGTCGTGACGCTTGCAAAAGTGCCACTCTAAACAATTTCTAGTTACATATTTGCCATTTCGGGCCATTTTCTCTCCATTTTCATTTTTTCTCGGCTATTTCTTTAGTAAAATGACCGATTTGTCCCTGAATCGAATTGCTTTTCACTTGGGTCGAGCCGAACCAATTCAATTCAAGCAGAGAGCAGACACGGCGAGCCCCGACGTCGAGGGATCCGAGCAAGGGCACAGCGACGTGGAGCTGTCCTGTGCACGCGGTACCGGGGAATGAGCAGGAAAAGGGCACGGAGGCGTCGGTGGTGGCGGCGTCGCTGTCGCTGTCGCCGTCGCAATCATCCCGCACGAAGCACGCCACGCCACGCCACGCCACCAACCAACCAGCCAGCCCACCACCGCCTACCCTACACACGCTACACGGAGCATGCCCCGAGGCACGAAAGCAAATCCATCGCCTCCATACGAGGAGAGCTCGGCTCGCTTCCCCTTCCCCTCCAAGCTTCCGGCGCCGCCCTTCTCCGAGCCTCGCGCGCGCCTCGGCGGCCGGTCGATCGCGCGGGTGGTTTCTGGTTAGCTGGTGGGTGCGCCCGGGAGGTGGCGGTGGGATGCCCGCCGGCACGCCGACGCCGCCGCGCGCTCTCGCTCCCCGCCCGCGCCGCCTGCTCTGAACGCGGGGAAGAAGAGTGGGCTTTATCCCGGCGTGAGCTGGTGGTGCCGCCGCAGCCATGGACGCCGCCTCCCGCCCCGCCGTCGTCATCGACAACGGCACCGGGTACCAGTCACCTCCTTTCCCCCCCTCTCTCTCTCGCTCACCAGATCTGGCGCTGATCTATGCTAACCGTGGCAGGTACACGAAGATGGGGTTCGCGGGGAACGTGGAGCCCTGCTTCATCACCCCCACCGTCGTCGCCGTCAACGACTCCTTCTCCCACCAGACGAGGGCCTCCACCAAGGGGAACTGGATGGCGCAGCACAGCGCCGGCGTCATGGCCGATCTCGACTTCTTCATAGGGGAGGAGGCCCTGGCCCGCTCCTGCTCCAGCACCACGTACAGCCTCAGCTACCCCATCCACAACGGCCAGGTGTGTTCGCGTCGCCGAGCTGTGCGGCACTGCAGAATGCTACTGTTTCCATACCGTGTTCGATTGATTTGAGCTGAAGCACTCTTCAGGTTGAGAATTGGGACACCATGGAGAGGTTCTGGCAGCAATGCATTTTCAATTACCTCCGGTGTGATCCGGAAGATCACTATTTTCTGCTCACCGAGAGCCCCCTGACTGCCCCCGAGACACGGGAGTACACTGGGGAGATCATGTTCGAAACGTTCAATGTGCCTGGCTTGTACATAGCGGTTCAACCCGTCCTTGCCCTCGCTGCTGGATACACCACCACAAAGGTTAGCAGTCAGAGCTTGGCACTGTAGTTATTGAGCGCAATAACTGCTTTCTTTGATGCTGGATGGCATTGTGAAGACCATATTTCAGTGTAATTTAGCTGGATCTAGTTGTGTGCTCCCAACGAGTAAAGCTCATAGAGATTACAATGGTTGCTTTTTTTACATGCATTGGTATTGCTTCAGTCTTTAGGTTCCTGATTATTTTGTTGTTTCAAACGCTGTAGTTTGTCTTCTCTTGGATAATTTAACATATATTGTGTCTTGGGGGGAAATCTGGCTACAACAATTTGGAGGATGTGTTAAACTGACTGCCACTAAAGCTTCAGGTTGTGCTATGAGTAACTCATTGGTTAGTGCTATGCTAAATTGCTAACTAGCAAGTGGTGATTGCTATTATTGCTATCCCCAAATTCTCAACTTATATTTATAACGTTCAGTATTACTAAGATGCAAATGCTATTGCTATGTGGACCTTTTTTAATTCTTCTGATTTTTTTTTATAATGCATTATTGAGTTTCTGAAAAAACCATTATGTGCGGCTGACAATGTTTCTGCCATCCTTGACACTTGAATGTAATATACATGGGCATGTGTGTCTGCTAAACAACCATAACATCCCCAGTCAACGCAGAATAGCAACATCCCCTTAACCCACTGATTCGTTTGTTCGATTTGTTTGGAAGTAACATGCACCATATGTCTACACATTTGGCCAAAAAGCATCATCTTAACTTGGCATACATGCATAGCATGGTGTCTGGATAGCTGGTTTGCTGTCGCATACTCACATTGTTTTGCATTGCTATCATCTGTAGTGCCCTTGTCCAACACAAATCAATTCTTGAGATTGCTAAACATTGATCTGAAAAGATTAACCTGATCAACTTGTAGTCAGATTCACTTCCACTTGTCTGCCTGAGGTTATTTTCACCTGTCTTCTGTGCTACTTTTACCCAAATATCCAAGAGCATCCTAACATTCGTTTTCTGAAAGTCATATGGTTTTTTTCCAGTGCCTATTTTAGTTTAATACAATTCTAAAAGCTTATATCATGTGGGAAATTGTACATTTCTTAGTTGCAGATTTCAGTATTTCTGGTTGTTTTGTGAGGTCCATTGCTTGCAGTTTGAACTGAATTCTTCAAGCTTGTTTTCCTTTTTTCCCCTGTTGAACATAGAGCGACCGTCTGGATATTTATGGGAACTTCATGCTTTGTTTTCAGTGTGAAATGACAGGTGTTGTAGTTGATGTGGGTGATGGAGCAACCCACATTGTTCCTGTTGCTGATGGTTATGTCATCGGAAGCAGTATCAGATCTATTCCAATTACAGGCAAGGATGTTACCCAGTTTATGCAGCAACTTCTAAAGGTAGCTTCCATTTCTTTCTTGTGGACCTTCGCATGATGGTACTCAGCCTTTTATTTTTTTAAACATATGCCATCGATCATTTGTTATTTGCGAAGCAGTAGAGCTGTAACTCCAAAAGGCCAAATTAAGGAAATGCAAGTTTTAGGAAAATAATAGTTAAACAAAGAATAAAAGGGAATGGAAATATGAAATAGAAACCAATTAGAATATGTGTTTATTATGTCGCTCCTTGTCTAGTGACTAGTGATGCATCATACAACAAATTTCACTTGAAAATCTATGACAACTTCACCAATTATAAAGGTATTTATTATAAAGAAAGGAGGAACTATTTCTGCTTATTTCTTCAAGCTCAAATGCTCAATTGAGCACATAGTTTTTTAAACCAGATTAGCCATTGAATAGGTGAAGATTCCAGCATATATGATGCTTATCTAGCTTGAAATCATCATATACTGTGTATGGCCACACACCAAATGACCACAACATACTTGTGCGATGCTGAACGTTTGATTCTTGCATGCAGGAAAGAGGTGAGCACATTCCACCAGAAGAATCTTTTGATGTAGCAAAGAGGGTGAAAGAAATGTACTGCTACACCTGTTCGGACATTGTGAAGGTATCATTTACGTCAATCACCTTTTACGCTAATTGTTCAAGGTTGAACATTTGTATTTGCTTTCAAGAAAAAAAATATGTGTGGCTATTAAAAAGAGATTTTCTTTTACCTTTTCATAGCAATGCAGGTGGCTGCCTGGACTAGCATAGCTGCCACTCCACTGTGGCAGTGTGTCATAACAAATTTATGTAACACACTATTGCATACAAGGTTCATGCCAATTAATGCATGTCCATTTTTACCCCTCTGTTTTGTTTTGCTATTGGTGATGATTTTCTTTAAATATTTTAAATATAACGCCTCAGTTCTTGTCAGCTCTAAACTCTGGGTTTCTTGATGGATGAGATCACCAAAAGGAAAATATTCATAATCTACCTCTATTGTTTGTAATTTCAGGAATTTAATAAACATGACAGGGAGCCTTCTAAATATGTAAAACACTGGACTGGCATCAAACCAAAAACAGGTGCTCCATACACCTGCGATATTGGATATGAGCGCTTCTTGGGGCCTGAGGTATTTGGTTTTGCATAAATTTCTATACCACGGGTCCACAAATAGTAACTTCTGCAATGCCACTTTTGTTTGAAATTAATTATTTCTTGATCATAATATGCACAAACAGTCTGTTTAATAATTGAATTTGCTTTATCTCACCTGACACTCAAAAATGTAAACCTCACGTCACGGATAGAAATGCAAACTAGTTTGAGTTCTTGCTTTGTGATCATCAATGTAAATGCTCTCATTGCCCTTGGGGAGTCCTGAAATATTCTGGCTATACATTTCTGTCTTACTGCTTTGATCTTCTCACATTTTTACACAAAATGTGTGCAGATCTTTTTTCACCCTGAGATTTACAACAATGACTTTACCAGTCCGTTGCAAGATGTTATTGACAAGTGCATCCAATCATCCCCAATTGACACAAGGAGGGCTCTTTATAAGGTTTGTAATATCAAAATGTTGCTTTTATGATTCTATGACATTAGAAGGAGTTTTGAGTTTGTTGTGATTGTCACAGAATATTGTCTTGTCTGGGGGTTCAACTATGTTTAAGGATTTCCACAGAAGATTACAGCGGGACCTAAAAAAGATAGTGGATGCACGGGTCCGTGTATCTAATGGTCGACTTGGTGGGGATGCAAAGGTACAATTTTCCATATTTGCTCTTATTTTCTTACCAACTGCCAAAAAATGGTACTGATCACACTGGGAACTTTCGATATGGAACTAAATTATAGCTACATTCTGTTGGTTTCAGGCCCAACCAGTAGAAGTGAACGTGGTTAGTCATCCTATTCAAAGATATGCAGTTTGGTTTGGTGGTTCTGTGCTTGCATCTACAGCTGAATTCTATGAGGTATTCAAACTTTTGGTTCTACACAGTAGCAACAAAAACTTGTATCACCTGAAATTTCGGTGTGAATATATTAACTTCTGCATAGTGATTCTCAGCCAAAAATAGTTCTTCTGTAGTATCACTACCATCTGTAATTTTCATTAATATCTTTCTGAAACCAAAATTTTGAGCATTGGAGTTTAGTTAATTCTTCTAACTATTTTCCAAAACTTAGGCATGCCACACAAAAGCAGAGTATGAAGAATATGGCGCGAGCATCTGCCGATCAAACCCTGTTTTCAAAGGGATGTACTGAATCAGCTGATGAAATCTTGTTTTCAAGAGGATGTACACTACGAAGCGAATCCCCATGCTGGACATCACAAATGAACTGCATCCCTGCAATCGACCGGTACCAGCTGCCAACATGGTAAGAAAATGACATTGTGGAGGCAGGCTGCTGAGGCGATTATATAGTAGCCTCGCCGTACGATCGAGTTTGTACAAAACCAGAGTGCAGATAGATAGATCACGTTACCTTAAATCGTTGATACGCTCTGTTTTGTCAGTTAGGGTGATATGCCGCATCGGTAGCAACAGGAACACTCCATGACCGGATGAGCCTGGGAGGCAGTGTCACTGCTCACCTGCGTGGGCATTGTCTAATAAGCGGCATACCTTAATGTAACCTTGCTCCATCGGAGGATCGGTGTAACATTAACATTGACATTCTTTTTTGCTTGGGTGACTTGATATTGCTCCTTGTAGCAAAGATAATATTTACATGCTGGCTTCGTAATCACGATGTCTTTTATCCCGTGGATTGTACCGCACAAACTTTGTGGTTTGTGCTTACCATTCTGGATCCCGTGGATTTCTTCTGGAACAAACAAATTCGAGATGCAACTGTACAACAAATTTTCCAATAGAAATGTATGTTGTGCATGCGCACATTAAGCACATCACCTGTAAGCACTCTGCTGTACCAAGTACAAACTTCGTTCCTTGCAAAGCTAATCGGAGCTTCCCCACTGGAGCTAGCATAGCAGAAAAATCAATACAGACAAACTGCTAGCCCAGCCACATTCTTTAGAGAAAAGCACATTCCATCTCTACTCTAACAAAGAAGGGTTTTGTAACCAAAATGGATTTTCAACAATAATATATCGTAACTCGTAAGTTTGTAACACATATATCGCTTCCAACAAATACGCGATACTGACGTGACACAGATTACAGAGCATTCCAAAATTGAGAGTTTTAAGACAATGTATGTGATACCAGTGAATATATTACACCTTGAACATGCAAGCAGCATACACACACCTCTGATGGGTCTTCTTCTCACATGAATCATGAATGGTTTCCAGGACTACGTACAAGGCAACGCTGATGCGGGCATGGAGGACGGACTAGGGCTGCGAGTCTATGGTGTTGATGCAGCCGAGCAGGTCGTGGGCACTGTACCCCGTGAGCTCCTGCATCTGGGCGCTCCAGGGCGGCAGGCCCAGCGCGCTCCTGGCGAGGAAGATGGCGGACGCCGCGACGATGGACGGCAGGAAGGCCAAGCAGCCGTAGTTGCGCAGCGAGCGGAGGGCGAGCTTGTGCGCCAGGCACCTCACCCGCATCCCACGCTCGCAGCCGACATCGCCGTGGCGCAGCATGGGCACGGCGAAGCGCTCCACGAAGGTGTAGGCCGTGGGGCCACTGAGCCGGTAGTCGAGCACCGAGAGCATGCCGTTCTCCATCTCCAGCACCGCCTGCCTCGGCTCGAGCCCGCCGTATAAGGCGACGTCGGCGGCGGCCAGCAGCCCCCGCTCGCTGCGCGTCTCCTCGTACTTGGCCGCCACGAACAGCGCCGCGGAGCCCAGGAGGTGGAGCGAGGACTCGCTGTAGCCCTGGAGGAGGCAGCACGCCGAGAGCGCCCGGTCGACGAAGGAGACGGCGCGGTGGAAGGTCCCCGGGGAGAGGCTGAAGTAGCGTGCGGCGGCGTCGATCCAGCGCACGAGGTCGGCGCGCGTCGTCGGCGTCATCCGGTCCGTCTGCACGTCCTTGAGGTAGGTGGGGGAAGGCCGCTCCTCGTCCTCCTTCTCCATGGCCAGCAGGCTCGCCGTGATGTCGCCGTCGTAGTCGTAAGCCGACGGCGCGCAGGTCTTGGAGTTCTTGGGAGCCGCGCCGTCGGCGTCGACGCGCTCCGTGAAGATGAATGGCGCCCGCAGCGTCGCCGCAGGGGTGGTGCACACGGGAGAAGGCCGCGGAGGCCAAAGAGCGAAGGCGCCGCCGCCGCCGCCGCCGGGGAACAACTCGTAGGGCAGCATCACATCCATGTCGTCGGCGGAGAGATCGAGAGGAGATTGGAGGGGGAACTGGGAAGAGTACGTAGGAGGCCGCACGTCTGACGTCGCTGGCCTATTTATGGGCATGGCAGATGAAACCGAGTAACCGACTAACCGACTAAACGAGCGCGCGAAGGACTCCCTTCCCGCCCATTTCCGCTCAGATCAATTACTACGCCACCCCCGCAAACAAAAAGTGCCGTACGTATCGCTTGCTTCTTCCCAAATCCCAATTCCACGTACCAAAACCCTAGGCAGCCGGCGCGGAGGCACATGGAGACGACGACCGCGCGCGGCGTCTTCCCCGACGACGGCGGCCGAGCGAGCGCGCTGCGCCTCCTGAGGAAGCGGTCCCGGTTGGAGCTGGAGGCCCTGAGAGGGATTCTCAAGAAGGCCCGGTTCTTGGTGAGTAGCGTCGCGGCGCCGTCAAAGCCGCGCCCTGCTCCTCGCGGCGCCGTCGAATCGCGGCCGGAGACGGGCTGCAGCGCCGGTGACGACCCCGCGCGGTGCCCGCTTCCGGCTCGTCGTCGCGCCAGGAAAATGAGGAAGTTGAGCACCCTCATGGAGGCCGGGGTGATCATGTCGAAGAGCGACAGAGATGATCTCACGACCGGCGAGGTGCAGCGGCTGGTGGAGGCCGAGCAGCAGCAGGAGGAGGAAGATGTTTTCGTGGACATCTGTGGCGGGGTCTGTCCCGTGGTACAACTACAAGCCGATCAGCCAGTTGACGATGAAGACTCCCCTGTGGCCACGGCGAGGAAGTTATCTCAAGTCTGCACCGGCAACGCTTCTTTCCCAGCTCCTCCTGCTGTGCTTCCCGTCAAACCTGCTGCTGCTATGGCTGCTGGGAATGGGATGTCTGATCTCATCGCCAGAGCTAAGATGGAGAAGCGCAAGAAGCTTGAAAAACAGAGGGCTGGCGAGGAGATGGAGAAGCGCAAGGTCAAAAGGCAGAGGGCTTGCGAGGAGATGGATGAGCTCAAGGTCAGAAGGCAGAGGGCTCGAGAGGAGATGGAGAGGACGGCGATGTGGAGCAATGGCGTGCATCAATCCAGTGAGCATGCCGCTGCTTGGCCTTGGCTCAATGAAGGATACATTTTCAGCTCAGGCGACGACAACAGGGACGCAGTGGAGCGGCTCGGGCTCTTCTTGAAAGATGATGATTTCGGTAGCGAGGATGAGGAGGATGTCGACATTGAGATCGAGGAGGGGGAAATTAGATAGGATTCACACATGATCAATCCTGTAATCCCGTCCCATGTACATGCATTCTTTGTAAGCAGCTTCACAACCTTGAAAGTTGAATGCAAATTAGTTGATAAGGATCGTTTGTTTCTCCAGCCAACCTGTGTTGGTCATGCATGTAACTGGGCTACACAATATTAAGTACAATTTGATGGATCATATTCGTAGTTAGAACTTAGAAGGATCTGTAGATTTGATTAAGTGATCCAAGACCAAACCTCTCCTCCACCAAACCAAGAGATTTTATTAAGCGATCCCAGGTCCCAGCAACATAATATGAAACAGGTTTCAAGAACAAAACAAGTCGTGCCTGAATTCGATGCATCCATTCCAAAGCTAATTACAATTTGTGACTACAAAAGAAGTTATGCCTGAGTTCGACAGGCGGCAGACGAGAGCAGTAAGACAGTCCAGTAGTCCGCACTCTAGTGATGCTGAAGTCATGGGTCTTACAATCATTGCTGGTGCCCGCAATAGACGTACAAAGGCTCATATAACAGTACTATTTCACTCTTGCCAGTTATTCTACCATGGCATCGACTTTCTCCTTAGTTGGTGGCTTTGCATTTTTCGCTTTCTACCTGCAGAACGAATCAGAAAAGGCTTTGATGAATCTTCCAACATGATAAATGCAGAACAGAAGATAATTGATCCAAGGAACAAAAGCGGGGACAACACATTGATGTTTGTATTAAATAACTTAAATAGCGGTTGAAGTTACCTTAACTTTTAGTCTCTTGATCTGTATCCTTGAGTTTTTCTTCACATTGAACTTCATCTGAGACTTGCCTTTTGTAGCTTCTGAAACCCTGGTCATAAAAGAAAAGTAATCAATAAAAGCACTGCAGTGATCACTGGATATACATTTACAGAAGTGAACATGGCAGCATAAAGAGGAATAGTGTGAAAAAATGAATATGTACAGAAATGGCATCGAACAAAACATTGAAACACAGTGTGACACAGAAGCAATACAAGACAGCAGAATTCCCTCAAAAAGCACATAGTTAAACCATGCGAGTTGTGATAATACAGACCACTAATATAAGTTCAACCAAATATAATTCATGTAATAGCTGATCACAACCTGGAGGAATTGGATAAGTAGTTTAGTTCGGCTGCTCTCTTTTCAAATTTAATGTCTGATAGTTACTGGTAGCTTTTACCTGTTTTTGGCTCTGGAAAAAGATTGATAGAACTTTGGTTGTTATGCTTCGTGATTGCTGGTGCGCAGCCCTTGTAAACCATCATTCATGCCCTTTCTTTCCCTCCCCCTTTAATGTTTCTCGTACTGTATGAACTTGCGGTCATACTAGAAAAAGTAGCATTTGTGTAATTATGGTCCAAGTAACTATTCATACTCATACACCGATTGGCATGGACAGGAAAATCAAAATCATCTCACTACAGTTTAGCAATCCAGAAAGTTAGAACTCAAAAGCATCTTTTTTGTTTGTTCTAAAATCCATGCTATTGTGTATGTGCAATCTTTCGATAATTTTTCTTTCTTTGATTTACTTGCCTACATACATCCACGTCTGCAGGAATCTGGTTATGAATTGACATGAATTGGTTGAAAGCATCATCACGATGAAAAAGAATGCATTCCACAATATGCCATAGTATTCACGATAAGAAAAGTCAACCTTTTACGAGCAGGAAAAATATTGGGAAAAAAAAATCCAAATCACTATAAATGTGTCAGCATAAGATTACTTAGCTTACTCGGTGTCAAAACTAATTCAAGTGAAACACACTTTTTCCGGCCTCTGTATCTCTAATAAGCGTATATTCTGCGCCTCTAGTAGCTACTATATGGCCTCCATAAAAAAGCAGTTGGAAAAACCAAGACTACAAATGGTGACATGCTAGTCAGGTCAGATTACCAAGTCTTCCAGTACATTTATCAGTACAATCAGCTTAAATCATCTAAATAAACACTACAACAAGATTTCGCAGCAATCATCACACAGATAACTACTATTATGCTACAATGGCGTTGAGAATGTTTGCAGAACAACAGAGCTAACAACCAATTGCGTCACAATCATTCCAATTGCATCGCCAACAATAACAACAACAATGCAAAATATAAAATAATTCAAAATTCACTCAGAGAATCCAGCTAACTTGCATCGCCAACAACAATGCAATGAAGCAACAACAGAAACAACATAACGATCAGTTTTTCCCCCACAAACAAGAAGCAGTAGCCATCAATGTAGAGGGGTCTTTGCACCATGACAAGTCCGCAACTACATTGGCGCCACTAATTATGATACGCACAGATGAGGTTCAATCTTCCACCATTGTCAATGGCCCCCAATTCCTGAAATCAACTACCTAAAGCCCCCGCTTCCGTACCTTGAGCACAGGCCATCTCGACGTCCATATTGTTCTCCAGCGCTTTGACCATGGCAGCCTCCTTCTGCTTCTGCACCAGCAGCACAGCCCACGCCCCCCATCAGACAGGCACCAGCAGGGCAGTGTTCCTCGCACGAATCATGCTTCAGGAAAAGGCCAGCAGAGAATCAATCATCGGGAGGGGGAAATAACCTACCCGGTTGAAGCGGCGGAGCTTGAGCTTGCGTCTACCGGAGACGAAGACGGGTGCCGTGTACTGCTTCAGCTTGCAGGTGATGGGGTCCCCCATGGGTTGTTGGAATAATTAGCACTTTAAGATTTATTTTAATCAAGATATAACATGCACAACGTCTGAGAGAAAGATAAAACAGGTTGAAACCACAGAAGCACAACCTAGATACACATGCAGAAAAACTACACGTATATCTCTCTTGGTGTACTCGCGAAGATGATGACTTACTGGACGTTGTCGTCGTCGCCGTACGGTACGAGTTGCGGCGAGGTTTGGTTCTATTTCTTCTCTAGTACGTACTACCTCCGGTCATAAATACTTGTCGCCGTTGACTTTTGGACACGCCTTTAACCATTCGTCTTATTCAAAAAAATTTGTGAATTATTATTTCTTTTGTTGTGATTTGCTTTACCACTAAGGGTACTTTAAACATGTTTTAGATTTTTGCTTGTTTGCAATAATTTTTTGAATAAGACAAATGGTCAAAGACAAGTCTAAAAGTCAACGGCGACAAGTATTTATAACCGGAGGTAGTAGTATTCATGACAAGCAAAGTCAACCTTTTACGAGAAGGAAAAATATTGGAAAAAAAATAAATCACTATAAATGTGTCAGCATAAGATTACTTAGCTTACTCGGTGTCAAAACCAATTCAAGTGAAACACACTTTTTCCGGTCTCTGTATCTCCAATAAGCGTATATTCTGTGCCTCTAGTAGCTATCTGGCCTCCATAAAAAAGCAGTTGGAACTTCCAAACTCTAAGACTACAAACGGTGACATGCTAGTCAGGTCAGATTACCAAGTCTTCCAGTACATTTAATTACCAAGTCTGCCAATACAATTTCTGGAGTGTGCTCTGAAAACCGTGTAGGAACTTCGGAGGCGGGATAGGTGGTCTTCCTGAGGGATTTTCGGGATTCTATTTTTCTGGATGTGTCTCGTCAAGATCTTTCCAACGAGTGGTCGTGAGCCCAAATCAGAGTTCGTACGAGAAAGTTATGACTGTTTTACCGAAGGGTCTCCGGATCAGGGTTTTTGGATAGGCTATTTTGTTGGTTTCGGCGTTTCAGCGACGAGTAGTGGGTACGCGGTGGGTAAATGGGAGGGCTAGCGATGCAGGGCGATTGACACAAGGCGGTTTGCGACCTAGCTAGGGGTTGCAACGGTGGAACAGCAACACGAGGCGACTGGCGAGGGCAAATCGAGGCGACTCGACTTGGAACAAAGACAGCTAAACCGATCTAGACACGACTGTCCAGCAACATGACGAACTGTGGGCGGAAACTCAACGATGTATACAGTGGGAACAATTGCAAAGGCTAAACGTGGCTCGAAAAATAGTAGATGCAAACTTTTTTGTGTGTGTCAATTTTTTGTACTCTAGGTATGAAACCAATCTACTAAAGAGAACGAAAATTTCTCACCAAGCAACGGATGCTCTGATACCACTTGATGGGCGCGGACGCGGGGTTCCGATCTTCTGGTGAGAGCCAAAGAGGGTAATTCGTCAAGTGTGATGGAGACCTAAACGATCTGGCTTACAACCCCGCAAGGAACTGAAAATCCCGGCAACCGCTAAACCATCACAACGAGTGTTATCTACCGAACCAGAGGCACGATTGACCTGTCCACGAAGGACGGTTCTGCAGGTAACCGAAGAACGAGCAAGAAAACAAGATAGGCAAACACAATTGCGAATATAGATTAAGGATAATAAGGTTCAGAAACTTGGTCCTGTTGGTCTAGCCGACACAAGAAGAACAAGAGGAAATCTCACACAACCGTGACGAAATCAATTAAACAAAACCTAAATAAAACGAAGCACGGCGGGGGACTTATATAGGGCGGCACCCAAACAGGTGCCCACGCACGCACAACCCTAACCCTAGGGGTACACGGGTTTTGGGCCAAAAAATACGGCTATGAAGCGCCAGGAAGTTTCTGTCCGTCAGCTTGTTTTCGCGATTCCTGTTGACTTGGATTGAATTTGGAGGCCCAGCTGGATCCGTTGGAAAGCTTATCTCTAAGCTTTCAGTAGAGTCCTTACTTGCCTTATTTGGACATCGTATGTGATCTGGGCGTCCGTTTGAAGGTACACTGGTTCTGGATGTCCGAACCGGAGTCGGCAGCGACTTGGACGTCCTCTCGACTAGGGCCCGTTGTCGGGGACTTCTTGAACCTCGTCAATGATGTCCTCATCACTATCCGATATCAACATAGGAACATCCGATATTGACTTTCAACTATGCTGTTTTTAGTTGTAATTTTTGTAAAACCAATTCACCCCCTCTAGGCTACATCTCGATCCCTCAATAATTTGCTATGGCAGCTAAGCGTTCATAGCGACATTGCTTTTTGATCCTTGAACTTCCTATTGTTGTGAAGCAAAATTCACGAAGTGTTGGTTCATTCACCCACCAATAGGGAATGTGAGCAGGGTTTAGACCGTCGTGAGACAGGTTAGCGATAGTAATTCAACCTAGTACGAGAGGAACCATTGATTCACACAATTGGTCATCACGCTTGGTTGAAAAGTCAGTGACACGAAGCTACCATGTGCCGGATTATGACTAAGCTCGGCCGACGAGTCGACGGGGGCCGCCTCGAAGCTCCCTTCTGCACGGGCGGCGGGCTGAATCCTTTCCAGACAACTTAAATACATGACGGGGCATTGTAAGCGGTAGAGTGACCTTGCCGCCACGATCCGCTGAGATCTAGCCCCATGTCGCACGGATTCGTCCCTCCCCCAACATGGCAATGTCCAGAAATGGCCAGGTTCCGCCCTCCTAGCTCCTAACCACGCCTTTATGGCCCTTGAAAAAAATATCTTACATATTTACTATGGCCCAAAGAGAAAACACTGCCGAGTGCGCGAAATGGCAGGGAAAAGTGGAGTGCGCACGCAGAAAAACTAGACTGAAAACGACGGAGCTCGCCAGTCCACGGCTTCCCGGCTGCCCCTATTGCCGGACTTCGGGAACGCACCCTATGTGGCCTACCACAGCTTTCGGGGGCTCATGCTGTCGGACTCGCAAGTGCGCAGGTGGCAGCTCAAGTTGTCGGACTCGCGTTGACTTAAAGTGCAAAGACCAAAAAGGCCAAGGAAACAGCGAGGCTCGGTAGGCCTCGATAGCTCACGACCTAGCGACGGCCAGAAACGAACCGAAATACTGTGCCGTGGGGCAAGTCTTTAAGGAAAAGACGGGTATGGTGAAAACGGACACTTCACGACTTTCGGTGACTAACAGTGCAGGACACTATCGAAACGCGTGAAAACGACCGTTTCGGTGGGGGAAAAATTGTACGCTTTTTGATGAAGGGAAAACCCCCCAGGGTCCCAGAAGGGGTATAGCCCTAGGGTATATTGGGGAGAGGCCGCACAGGTGATGCCGAACCAGTCAGAAAGCGGCCGTTTGGGTCAGGAAAAAAACTATACGCTTTTTTATGAAAGGCAAAGCAAACCCCCCCGCGTCCCAGTGGCGGGACGGCCCTTGGCGACACGCCCGTGATGGCCGTTCTCCTCGAGCCTGGGCAGTACAGTGCGTGAGGACGAACCAACCCGAACTAGCAGCGGCAACCGGTTCCACGCGTGGTGAGCCCGGCGGCCGCGGATTAACGCAAGGCAAGCTTTGCGGTGGCAAATCCGCGCGAGGCGAGCTCGGCGCCGAGTGGATCGACGTGAGGCGAGCCCGACAGCAACTAGACCTGTTCACGGGATACCCGGCCCGAGCCCGGCCCGGTAACCCGGCCCGAGCCCGGCCCGGCCCGACCGGTGCATCGGGCCGGGCTCGGGCCTCAATTCCGAAGCCCGGCGGTCGGGCCGGGCCGGGCCCGGTTTTTTGTCGAGTTAAGTCGCGGCCGGGCCGGGCCATCGGGCTTCGGGCCGGGCTCGGGCCCGGTTTTCGAGCCCGACGCCCCGGGCCGGGCCGGGCTCGGGCCTGGTTTTTTGGGACCGGGCTTTTCCAGGCCCGGCCCGAAGCCCGGCCCGGCCCGGCATTTGATCAGGTCTAACAGCAACCAAACCCGTGCCAGGCAACTCCGACGGCGAATCCGTGCGGGTAACCAAACACTTGTCATCGTGGAACATGCTTTTGATTGTGCAACCAAACCAAATAGTGGTACGGTTGCCCAACAAACAAAATATTACATTATTTGGCTTATAAAAAAATAACTAATTTAATTTAATTTAATTTAATTTGAAACAAACAAGTGCCCACTGCCCAACGGAAAATTACAGCGCTCTTTGACCTCGTTGTGGCTTGCAATGTAAGCTTCAGACTTGCATATATACTAGATGAGTTGCGATGGCCATTCCTTCCCCTGCACCCCGGCAGTCGTTCGCGCACCTCATGGCAGCTAATGCCCTTGCAATGCCGGCGGCGGGAAGGACGCCGAACCCGAAGGCCCAAGCCGCGGCTGACGCGGACTCGAAGGCGCGGTTCGAGGCGTACAACCGGTTGCAGCTTACAGGCGGCGGCGGTGGCGTTCGGGGAGAAGCTCCCGATCCCGGAGATCGTGGCGGTGGGAGGCCAGTCGGACGGGAAGAGCTCCCTCGTGGAGGCCCTCCTCGGCTTCCGCTTCAACGTCCGCGAGGTCGACATGGGCACCCGTCGCCCCCTCGTCATCCAGATGGTTCACGACCCCCGGTGCCGCTTCAAGGTAAAAGTTCCTAGCTTCCTCTCCTAGTTTTCCCCCTTCTTTCTCTTTCAGATCGATTCGGCGGTGAACGCGAGAAATCGGCTGATCGATATGTGGGTTGCGCGTGCGTGGCAGGGGGAGGACTCAGAAGAGTATGGGAGCCCAGTGGTGCTGGCCACGGAAATCGCCGACGTCATTAAGCAGCACACGGAGTCGCATCTCCAGATGGTCCAGGCCGCCATCTCGTCCCAGCCCATCGTCATGAGGGCCGAGTACGCCCACTGCCCCAACCTCACCATCATTGACACCCCAGGTTTGGTGCTTACGGTAGGTACTCGTCAACTTGGGTCTTGGAGCTTCTCGTATCTCAATTCTCAGTCAAGAGGAGTGGTTTTTCAGCTGTTTGATGTTTGCTGTAGGCCAGGAAGGGTGAGCCGGATAACACACCGGCGGAGATCCTATCGACGGTGAAGTCACTAGCGAGCCCGCCCCACCGCCTCCTCCTGTTCCTCCAGCAATATTTTTAAATGTTTTAAGAGTAAAATGCAAAAATTTCCTTTTGCAAAAATTAGGATAAATCTTATAAAATTTTCTTGAAACATGTGTTGAAAAAAAAAGGAACTACGGCTAGTTATTTCTGGTGCATGATCGATTGGTCATAACATAGCACGCAAAGGACTTCTACAGTGCTAAAGATGGCTACAATCAACTTGATACCCTTGTTAATATAAGAAGAAAGATGGACCCCCTATATCAAAATGAAAATCTTACATGTTGAATCATGATAGCGGCTACGCTCCATTGCAAGGTCAAATAGACTTTGTAGGACAAAGGCAAGCCTATCACACACAGTATCGATAAGAGGAGCAAGAAATGATCGTGCGGCTTCGCGTGCTATGTCAGCTGCTGCCTCGGTCAATCCACTGCTCCCGCCTCTTCCAGCATATACAAGTATGTTTGCAACCCGATGACATCAATACCACAGTTTCAGCTAACATTTCATAAAGTTCTTTACCTATATAGTCTTGATCTAATAATCTAGTACCTTGTCCCTTGACACTTGTGGGAACTCCATTGAGTATGCCGCACAACGGAATTCACGCATTACTCTTTCAAAAGCAGCACCACCGTACAACTTGAGACTGAAGATGGGATGTTTTACTGCTATGTTAATGCCAGGCCATCTGACAATACCGCTATGCATTTGTTCCTCTTCAGTAGTTTTTCCCCATAGCTCGGGGGCTGGATCAGCTGTCCCGTCAAGCAGTTCACGCTTTTGTACAGAAAAAGAAGTGTCAATTAGTTCTAGTACATCAATTAGCAAAAGCATTGGGATAGAAACATTAAGAAATAGAATCGTGTGTGTATATGCATACCAAATGAGTGCAAACAGAAGCAGCGTGAAGCATTGCCGATCTCCTCAGCTGAGCGACATCAGTGGTTGCTTGCAGTTTGGATTCCAGTCTGGATAGGTCCACCGAAACCTCAATGCACCTCTGCTCTAACAGTGCTAGGGTAGCTGGAACTGCTTCTCTGTACCTATTTTGAATTTCAGATTCCAGGTACTTCTTGAGGCAGCTAAACCCAATGTATGGTGCATATTTCTGTTCGTTAAAACCCCCTTTAACATTTTCCTGCAACTTATTGTTGGTTTTGATCATTTGAAGGAATTTAAGGACAGGTGGGAAGTCGATAGTTACTTGAGTGCCAGTGGTTTCCTTGGGGATAACATCCACCCTTTCTTTGTCGCTCTTCCAAAGGATCGTGGAACGATCTCCAACGAGGAGTTTCGGAGGCAAATCTGCCAGGCTGAAAACGACGTGTTGCGTCACTTGCAGGTGCTGAAAGAAAGGGTGGATGTTATCCCCAAGGAAACCACTAGCACTCAAGTAACTATCGACCTCCCACCTGTCCGTAAATTCCTTCAAATGATCAAAACCAGCAATAAGTTGCAGGAAAATGTGAAAGGGGGTTTTAACGAACAAAAATATGCACCATACATTGGGTTTAGCTGTCTCAAGAAGTACCTGGAATCTGAAATTCAAAAGAGGTACAGAGAAGCAGTTCCAGCTACCCTAGCACTGTTAGAGCAGAGGTGCATTGAGGTTTCGGTGGACCTATCCAGACTGGAATCCAAATTGCAAGCAACCACTGATGTCGCTCAGCTGAGGAGATTGGCAATGCTTCACGCTGCTTCTGTTTGCACTCATTTGGTATGCATATACACACGATTCTATTTCTTAATGTTTCTATTCCAATGCTTTTGCTAATTGATGTACTAGAACTAATTGACACTTCTTTTTCCGTACAAAAGCGTGAACTGCTTGACGGGACAGCTGATCCAGCCCCCGAGCTATGGGGAAAAACTACTGAAGAGGAACAAATGCATAGCGGTATTGTCAGATGGCCTGGCATTAACATAGCAGTAAAACATCCCATCTTCAGTCTCAAGTTGTACGGTGGTGCTGCTTTTGAAAGAGTAATGCGTGAATTCCGTTGTGCGGCATACTCAATGGAGTTTCCACAAGTGTCAAGGAAGAAGGTACTAGATTATTAGATCAAGACTATAAAGAACTATATGAAATGTTAGCTGCAACTGTGGTATTGATATCATCAGGTTGCAAACATACTTGTACGTGCTGAAAGAGGCGGGAGCAGTGGATTGACCGAGGCAGCAGCTGACATAGCACGCGCAGCCGCACAATCATTTATGGCTCCTCTTATCGATACTGTGTGTGATAGGCTTGCTTTTGTCCTACAAAGTCTATTTGAGCTTGCAATGGAGCGTAGCCGCTATCATGATTCAACAAGTAAGATTTTCATTTTGATATAGGGGGTCCATCTTGCTTCTTATATTAACAAGGGTGGGCCTCTTTGATACCTTGTTCTAGTTTAGTTTTTGTTGGGAATGCAACTTTTGTTATTTTTATATACACCATTCACTTTATTTTTTAAAAATATTTTTTTATAACTTTGTAGGGTTTTTCTCAAAAATTTCAATTTTTTTTAATAATTTATTTAGCCTTTTCATACCACTTTCAAAGGTGGTCAAATTTTACCAACAAAAACTAAACTAAAACCAAACAAGCTATCAAAGAGGGTCGGTATCAAGTTGATTGTAGCCATATTTAGCACTGTAGAAGTCCTTTGCGTGCTATGTTATGACCAATCGATCATGCACCAGAAATAACTAGCCGTGGTTTCTTTTTTTTTTCAACACATGTTTCAAGAAAATATATATGCATTCCCCAACTTTCCATGGCACATTTTTTCTATTACTTGTTATATTATAGATCTCTTGTATATATGTATGAAGTGTCTTAATGTCTTTAATGTTTAAGCCTTTAAGGTACCTAAACAAGTTTTTCTCGTTTTATGCCATAACTTGTACACAATCTGCACCATCTCGTATTATGTTCACCATTTCCATGGAATTCACCTGTCTTTAGCATGCTTTTGGGAGTTCGTTTGGAGCGCAGGATTAATTTGCAAAATGGCTTGTATTCATGCTTCTTCCTTTTTCTTTTTCTTTTTTTTTTGCTTAGCAGATAATCAAAATGCTGAAGATTTGGATGGATATGTTGGCTTCCTTGCTGCTGTCCGGTGCTGATATTACAAGTTTGTGAAGGATTTGTCCAAGCAATGCAAGCAAACAGTGCGACATCAACTTGATTCAGTTACGAGTCCTTACTCACATACGTAGTATTTGCTATGAGAAGGACTTCCTTGGTGGCGTTGGGTCCGTTGCAAACTCCACACACACATTTAACCACTTCCCTGGGGCCACATTTTTTGACCTGTCAGACAGTAGATCTGCACTGGAGGAAGCTCCGGAAAATGTGTTACCAAAAGATCAACAGCATATGGCACCTGCTAAAGGAAGTGACCAAAAGGAAGTGCGCAGAGAAAGCCAACTGACGGTTCCTGAAACACCTTCTCTTGATGTGTCAGGCGATTTGCATGGCAGTAAGAAGAAAGACAATGGAAACTTGATTGATGGCAGGGCAAGGAAAAGGCATGCGAAGACGCCTGCATATGCTAACACTAACAGGAATCAACACAGCAATGTCATCCCTTGTGCTGATATCTGGGCTCGAAGCCAGGGTCATCGTACTCTAGCATATGCTCAATATCTACTCAATATTTTGCTAAAATGCGAGAAGTCCTGATCGAAAGGAATGCTCCCTCCGCATTGAATTCTGGGTTCCTAACACCATGGTATGTCCAACATATAACTATGTTTTACACATACTTTTCTTGTTTATACATGTGCAGTTCAAATAGTTGAATATAACATGTATTTTGAAATTTGATGTATTAATTTTACCAAACTGACTACCCATTGGGTAGTCATGCCTGATTAGTCGCCAACTGACAGTCCATATTTACTCCTAACTGATCACATAAGCATCAAGCACTTTCACAAGCTAGATATTCAAAGTGAAACTGCAACACCTATAGTTCTGGGCCAATAAAATAATTGGGTTCTAGTATAACTCTCTGTCTAAAGAAAAAGTATAACCATCTGAGTCACCATTATCTAAATGCCGTAGTAACATGCGCCGCTGTAATGAATAGTTTGGTCAGTAGTAAATATGGACTGTCAGTCTATTTCTAGCATAGTTGCTGGTGCATGTTGAATTGTGGAGGATAGGATAGCTAGAATTAAACGGGCATATGTAATACCCAGGGAGTTTCTGATATGTTTGTTTTAATGATGCAATGCAGCCGTGAAAGGTTGTTCTTAGCGCTTGGCTTCGAGCTGTTTGCTGTTAATGATGACAAGTTCCTGGACATGTTTGTGGCTCCTGGTGCTGTTGACGCTATCCAGAATGAGCGCGAATCTCTGCTAAAACGTCAAAAAACTTTTGTCTTTTTAAACGAGTTCAAAAACATCTCGTCGACCCTGTAATGAGGACCTTTCTTGTGCTTCTTTCACGGGCATGAATGGCGGACCCCCGAATTTGGCCCAGCCTTGGGCTAAAATCTAAATGTGCTACTACCGGCATCCAAGATCATAAGGCATGCTATTTTTAAATGTTCTTGTTCATAAGCTAAGAACAATGTCTATTTTGTGCCTCCAATGCAATTCTATTTTCTTAGATACATTATGTTTAAGTTTGAATTCTCTGGCACATGACCCACATGTCAGTGGCCGTAATGGACCCACATGTCAGTGGTCGTAGGATTTCAGCCCCCAAGTACTTGATTCAATGCATTTGTCATGTCAGTGGCCGTAATGGACCCACATGTCAGTGGTCGTAGGATTTCAGCCCCCAAGTACTTGTTTCAATGCATTTTAATGTATATGCTAGAGAATTCAAATTTAAACATAATGTATCTAAGTACATAGAATTGCATTGGAGGCACAAAATAGACATTGTTCTTAGCTTATGGACAAGAACATTTAAAAATAGCACGTCTTATGATCTTGGATACCGGTAGTAGCACATTTAGATTTTAGCCTAGGGCTGGGTCAAATTCGGGGTCCGCCATTTATGCCCTTGAAAGAAGCACAAGAAAGGTCCTCATTACAGGGTCGACGAGATGTTTTTGAACTCGTTTAAACAAAACACAAAAGTCTTTTGACGTTTTAGCAGAGATTCGCGCTCATTCTGGATAGCGTCAACAGCACCAGGGGCCACAAACATGTTCAGGAACTTGTCGTCATTAACAGCAAACAGCTCGAATTCAAGCGCTAAGAACAACCTTTCACGGCTGCATTGCATCATTAGAACAAACATATCAGAAACTCACTGGGTATTACATATGCCCATTTAATTCTAGCTATCATATCCTCCACAATTCAACATGCACCAGCAACTATGCTAGAAATAGACTGACAGTCCATATTTACTACTGACCAAACTATTCATTACAGCGGCGCATGTTACTACGGCATTTAGATAATGGTGACTCAGATGGTTATACTTTTTCTTTAGACAGAGAGTTATACTAGAACCCAATTATTTTACTGGCCTAGAACTGTAGGTGCTGCAGTTTCACTTTGAATATCTAGCTTGTGAAAGTGCTTGATGCTTATGTGATCAGTTAGGAGTAAATATGGACTGTCAGTTGGCGACTAATCAGGCATGACTACCCAATGGGTAGTCAGTTTGGTAAAATTAATACATCAATTCCAGAATACATGTTATATTCAACTATTGAACTGAACATGTATAAACAAGAAAAGTATGTGTAAAACATAGTTATATGTTGGACATACCATGGTGTTAGGAACCCAGAATTCAATGCGGAGGGAGCATTCCTTTCGATCAGTACTTCTCGCATTTTAGCAAAATATTGAGTAGATATTGAGCATATGCTGGAGTACGATGGCCCTGGCTTCGAGCCCAGATCATCCGGACCAGGCATGACATTGCTGTGTTGATTCCTGTTAGTGTTAGCATATGCA